>JAUZNK010008652.1:0-24562 GCA_035046665.1 Euphysa ruthae
ATAAGTGGTTTCCATGAGTTCATTAGTCAATAAGTGGTTTCCAGGAGTCCATTAGTCTAAAAAGTGGTTTCCATGAGTTCATTAGTCAATAAGTGGTTTCGGTGAGTTCATTAGTCTATATGTGGTTTCTGGGAGTTCATTAGTCAATAAGTGGTTTCTGGGAGTCCATTAGTCATAAGTGGTTTCCGTGAGTTCATTAGTCAATAAAAGTGGTTTCCGGGAGTCCATTAGTCTATAAGTGGTTTCTGGGAGTTCATTAGTCAATAAGTAGTTGCTGGGAGTTCATTAGTCAATAAGTGGTTTCCGGGAGTCCATTAGTCAATAAGTGGTTTCTGGAATTCACTACTCAATAAGAGGTTTCGGGCAGTTCTTAGTCAGTAAAAGGTTTCGGGCAGTTCTTAGTCATTAAGTGGTTATTTTTTTAATTTTTGCATGAATTTAGTTCTTGACCCATGGTCTGGTCACTTGCGAGCAAACCCTTGTTTTGGGTCCTGACGAAGATTTTTCTTATAGTTAAAATAAGAAAGGCATGCGTTTTAAAGGTTGCTTTTCAAAATTTTCTAAAAAATTATTTCTAGCTCAATAATTTGTTAATATTCAAAAAAAATTTTATCGGGGCAGGAAGTATGTTCAAGCACAACTTACGTATTAGTTTAGCTGTTATTTTATTGACAATAGAAAGCAATACTTCTCATGTTAGCAACGTTGGCCATTTCCAATATTTAGGTTATGGGCAAGGCCAACGCAGTCCTGTTAATTTGCAAATGCTTATTTATCTGTAATTTACGGTAAAACCACCTTCTAATTTCAGGCATTATAGTAAAATTTAGATGGTGTGTGTTTGCCCTCGTCTTCTGTCCCAAATTCTTAATATATGTATCCATTAAAAAAAAAAAAAACTCTGTGATACTTTTTTTAAATAACTGCCTAATACGGTTCTCTTGAATATATTATCAATTGTTAAGTGAATATGGGTTAAAAATCAAAAAAGACAATACTTTAGAGTTCTGAAGAAGAAAAACTTGTTTATGGTAGTAAGCTCGACATTTTTTAAACAGTAATCCTACAAAATCATATGTCACAATTTCTTTAGAGTTTCCAGCATCAAATTTCATTTAAATTGAGTAAATCTAAAATTTTTGTTCGATTTTTGAAAATAATTTTTTATATTTCCTGTGTTTTTACTTACCTAAATTAAAGATATTTCACTGAGGCAAGCTTTCTTACAATAACGGTTTAGATATAAAATTTTATAACCCAGAAATTATTGCGAAATGCTTCGCAATTTGCCAATACTTTTTTCTGATTATGTCATAGTTAGCTAAAGTCATTTGATTGTGTTTGATCACTGTACATCATTCTAAAGTCCATTATGGTAAAACTATTAGTTTACCAGCAGCTAAATTTTCGTGGTTAGATTAGGCAATTTAAGAATAATATCTCGTATCTGGTATCATTTGGTTTATAATTGAATATTTCCGTAATGGAATATTCCATTCATTAAAAACAACGTTTGTTGTCTCTAAATTTTGTGTTGAAGACTATGACAGAATGTTTGATAAATTTTATTCTGATCTTATCTTAGGGGAAAGTTTGCTGCTAGACCTTAATTAGATACAATTCGCAAATTTATTAAAATAAAATATAAAAGCGGTATAAAAAAATATGAATATCTTTTAAAGTGTGACCACGGGGAGCTTTGTTGCTTTTTAGAATTTTTCTTGAAATTTGCAATAGAGTTAGCAGATCATAGATTTAGCAGACCATAGAGTTAGCAGACCATAGAGTTAGCAGATCATAGAGTTAGCAGACCATAGAGTTGGCAGAACATAGAGTTAGCAGACCATAGAGCTAGTAGACCATAGCGTTAGCAGACCTTAGAGTTAGGAGATCGTAGAGTTAGCAGACCGTAGAGTTAGAAAACCATAGAGTTAACAGGCCATAGAGTTAGCAGACCATGGAGTTAGCAGATTATCGATATAGAGGCCATCGAGGGTATCTTGCCTCATATTTGCACTTGTCAAAGACTTTCATTTTTTAAATATTACAGAGAATCAGCCCAAAAAGGAATTATCATTTTTAATCAATGCATTTTCTAGAATTAAGTTTTGATTATTCCCAGATATTTTATGATTTTATCAGAACCAATCCCAGACCCACTTCGGAAATGAAATTTTGTAGTTTGTCTACAATTAAAGGTCTGATTCTTCCAAAAGTTAAGATAATTTTGTTAGAAAGTTTGTTAGCGCTCCAAAGAATTGTAAAAATTGGTCTGAAAATTTTTTTTGAAAACTAGCCAAATTCTTTATTGTTCAATAGTTCCCAGTAGTCACTAAGTTCTAGTTTTATTTCTATTGGGCTTTAATGTATGGTAACTATTTATTTTGGTAATTTTTATTGAATGCCCTTTATTATTTGGTACTAGCAAATGAAGGTTTTAAGAAACCATAAGGCACTAAATAAATACATATTACTAGATAGTCTAGTCTCCAAATAATTTATTATATATATATATTATAGGCTTAATCAAAATATGATATAAAAAAATAAAATTATTTAAAAGTCTTTTTGAGGTGCTATAACCCAAAATCAAAATTTATTTTGATTGTCTAGTCTTAAAAATATAACTTCTCTGCTACAGAAATATAATATTATATAAAAACACTTCTTTTTGCTTTTTTTCTTTTTTATTATGCTTCGGTTGAATCAAATTCTCTATGTTTTTGTGTATGATGTATAACGGGACCTGAATGGAAATATTTTTGTGACAGACAATTTTTTTACCCATCCTTGCCACCATTTTTTTTTTATCTTAATGTTTATCCTTGTTGTTATTTTTTGTTGTCTAATATCTTGTCTTAATTTTCATTTCATATTTATACTTATAGGTAAATATACATATTTATAGGTATATTTACTTGCTTATACTAAAAATATGATCATTTTAGGATGGGTAGTATTTAACGTTGCAATTATATTTCTATATCTCAGTCATAATTTAGTTCATGTTTAATCTATTTTTTGACTACTTCCTATTTTTTTCTCTCAGGTAAACAATGTTATGAGATTATCAAGAAGCATGTTGATGGTATTTTGTTGGTATCTGATGATGATATTAAGAGGTAAGCCCCTAAACTTATTTAGAGGCAATGAGATAAAAGGTAAAACAAATATTTTTTTTAAAAGTAATTTGCTTTCAGGCTAGAATTTTGCTTGCCAGCTGTGTCTAGCTAACGTTAAATTGTTGAAGTATCTGGAAATACTATAGGTTAGTAGTTTTTGTAGCGTTTTTCTCAAAATATTCAGTTTTGCTGAGTTTTAGTATTTTGCAGAATATAAGAGGTGGAGTTTAATGGAGAAACCTGGCAACACATAATTGACAAAATAATGTTTAAGAGAAATCATTATTTTTCTGGGGCCTGGTTCCGGCATGTATTTTAAAAATTTTCTGCCTACAAATACATATGGAGTGATTAATTGTTCTTATATCTGAGTAATGTGAACTTGGTGAAATTGATTTGTATTTATTTATTTGATAGGGTGTTTAGCTAGAGATTAGATATAATATAGCTATAGATTATTATAATATGTAGAATATAGGGTGCATATATTTCGTAAACATGACCCGCTCACCCGCCCCATTATTACAGTTTTCTTATTTGCGAATGTCTGTTCACCCTTAGCAGCACAGGTGAAATGGTAGCATGTTTTAAGGTCACTGCACGAAAAATGGTAAATAAATTTGAAAGCGTAATCGTACCCTAAATGACTGCTTCTGTTCAAACTACAAATTTTATAATACGTTTTTCGGGATATTTTGCGATCTGTATGATTTGTATGGGATTGCTATATTTTGCGATCTGCATGATTTGTGTGGGATCGCTATATTTTGCGTTCTGTATGATTTTGTGGGATCACTATATTTTGCGACCTGTATGATTTGTATGGGATTGCTGTATTTTGCGATCTGCATCATTTGTGTGGGATCGCTATATTTTGCGTTCTGTATGATTTGTGTAGGATCGCTATATTTTGCGTTCTGTATGATTTGTGTAGGATCGCTATATTTTGCGATCTGTATGATGTGTGTGGGATCGCTATATTTTGCGATCTGCATGATTTGTGTAGGATCGCTATATTTTGCGATCTGTATGATTTGTGTGGGATCGCTATATTTTGCGTTCTGTATGATTTGCGTGGGATCGCTATATTTTGCGATCTGTATGATTTGTGTGGGATCGCTATATTTTGCGATCTGTATGATTTGTGTGGGATCGTTATATTTTGCGATCTGTATGATTTGTGTGGGATCGCTATATTTTGCGATCTGTATGATTTGTGTGGGATCGCTATATTTTGTGATCTGTATGATTTGTGTGGGATCGCTATATTTTGCGACCTGTATGATTTGTGTGGGATCGCTATATTTTGCGACCTGTATGATTTGTGTGGGATCGCTATATTTTGCGATCTGTATGATTTGTGTGGGATCGCTATATTTTGCGATCTGTATGATTTGTGTGGTATCACTATGTTTTTAGTTTGAACCGCTTTTGTTATTCAAAGGTTAGGATTTTTAAGACACGCTCAAAATTTTTAAAGTTTCAAATTCTTTTTTAACATTTTTCTAGAGGAGTTGTTTTTTCCAAGACCTAATTTCTCCATTTCTTGCCTGCTTGATAAATATCAGATCAATCTTATGGCACAGTTAATTTGATGCTTTTAATTTTTACCTGTTTATTTCAAAAAGGAAACGATCTGTCCAACACATGGTATGAATCAATACGCAATACTATACTTTAACCGACATTTACAAAACTTCCACTAAAACATACGTTGCACATGTAGACATCACAGAAATATCAAAAAAAAAATTTTTTACATGATCTTAATGTACACTGCTTGAATGAAAACCTGCTAAATTATAGTGACCTATATTTTTTCAAGCATCTCGGTTAAACTTGCTCTCTAAAAACTAAGTTTACGCAAGGGAATAACTTGCTTCATGTCTCTAAATTATAGTCCAAAAACATTTAGGAAGAGTTAAACCACGCCACTCAAATAAACTTAATGTTTGATCAAAGGATTATTCGAAATGATAAAGTTAAAAAATCACCTGAGATTATAATGATATTGATTTTTTTTTAACTTCGTTTTTCAGCGCTATCACAAAGTGCCTAAATATCCCTAATTGGAATCCTAAATATCCCTTAATTATATTCCTAAATATCCCTAGTTAGAATCCTAAATATCCCCTTATTGGAATTCATTCATTTTACCATCAACAAACAGATTATAGAGAAATTTACATTTCCCTCTAGTATTATAGACTCTAGTATTGTAGCCTATAAAACAAACGCAGGTTAATTAACTCAATTTCAGTTAGGGATTATAGTTCTTACAAAGCATTTAGCGGAATTTCTCTAGGGATACAAAAAGACTAGGAATATTCCTACTCATTTTACAAGTGGCTAATATCGAAAAATGCCGAAGCTGCTATGCTCTCTTGCTAGTTGTTACTTTTTTAAATAAAATTACATGGGCCGGTATTATTCCAGGAAATAAGAAATTGTTCTGCTGATAATTCTAACTCTCCGCCTATCCGTCTCTTGCTTTCCCTGAAATTCATTTGCGTCTTATATACCATCAACTCATAAAGTTTTTTAAATAAATAAACTTAATAAATAAATAAACTTTAGCGTTATTATTTAATATATTCTCTGTAGGTTTAGAGAGCGCTATAGCACACAGCACGCATGATTTAATGTCTGAAAAATATTGATAAAAATTGACCACTATGATTAGGTCGGGAAAATATTAATTGATTATTAAAAGACTGTGATACTCTAACCTTACTCAAATTGCAAAAGTACCCTTCACAATTTTTGAAGGTTAGGGATTTTATATAAGACAATATCGATGTTGAATAAATTACTACTAAAACAGCTTTATTCGTTATTTTTATACAGTTATTTGAATTATAGGAGCATGGCCTAGGCCAGTACTTGTAAATAATCAAAAACACACTGTTCGTTTAATAATTTATCCAAACCGCTTCACTCACTAAAAACCTCTGTTTCGTGAAATAAATATCCAAATGCTGGTATAGCTTAACATCTTTCAAGCTCTTCCTTTACGAATCAAATTTAAACAAAACTTGCCCCCAGAGATTTTTTTGAATTTATAAATAAACATTAAAACCATCAAACGAATATTAGAATATATTCTTAGACGTAATTTATTAGTAGAACCACAAATTGATTAATAAAAATAATTAATACAAAGTACAAATAATTTGCTATTGCATTTCCTGGCCCTCATCTGTGGACCAAAATTGTTCTTATCAACCCGAATCTCTCTGAATAAAAATAAAAATCCAAAGTTATATTTTTTTTTCTTGTGATTTTAAATTGTTCTTTTAAAATCTTTTTTTGTATTGGTAAAGACAAAACATAATTCATATAATACTCTCAAAATCGAAATCAGTAAGAAAATCGATTCTCGATGATAAAACCCAAATAGCTTCTACGAGGTTTCCGTGCTTTGACTGAAATTATACAGTTAGCTAAATAAGATAAAATTTAAATGATGATAATCAGCAGCTTATCGATCATAGTAGTAAATATAGTAACTATACTAGTAACTATGAACTTGTTGATAATTACCAATGTACTGCTAAGGCATTAAATAGAATATGTGCCAATCTGAATCAAGAAAAGGCCGATAAAAAAATAAAATATTTTTATACTTTGAGATATTTTTCTGCAACGTATCTAATACATTTATTGATTTTACACATAAAAGAGCCCTTCGATTCATCTTAGTAAGGAAATAAAACCCGGGGCTAAAAGTTATATTTTAAAATAAATTATTCACAGTTGGCAAAAAAAAAAGCATTTTGCTTGAAATCCCTTTTCATGGATTTTGCTTAACATAAGTTCTTTTACAACAAACTATTTCATTATTTTAAGTCTTGTTTATCTTTTTAGAGGTATGGCGTTGTTATTTAAACATGGTCTTGTTACAGAACCAGCAGGGGCAGCAGCGTTCTCTGCTTTGCTTGCTAATAAGATACCGGACAGTAACAATAAAAATATAGCAGTGTTTTTGACAGGTGGAAATATTTTGCCAAACGATTTTGCAACTTATGTGAATGCAGCAGATGGGATTTAGGGTGTTATATTTTTAAAACATGTTTTTGATAGAGTTTTTTATGTAAAAATAATTTTTTTTAATGATAATTATTGTTATTTTTGTTATGTCTGGATAATTCGTTCCCAAAATAGTTTTTACTTGAAATTTCATGGAATGATTTTTTTTTTTTTTTTTTTTTTCTGTAATTTATACCATTTTGGAACTTTGCTAAAAAAAAAATTCTTGGAAATTTTTTGTCATAAAACTTTAGTAGTAGTTACTATGGTAATGAAATTGTAAACCTTCACACCGAGATAGCTTTCCATCTTACTATCATTTTGTTGCCAAAAACTGACTAAATTATTTCAGAATCCTGACCAGAATTTTTGTTTTGCAAGTTAATGGCCATTACAGCCGAAAATTTGCTTAACAACACAAATTGTTTCTGAAAATGATTTTTTTCATTTTCTGGAAAAGAATCAATGACATTTTCCAAACTCTGAATAATGTATGCTAAACTAGGTCATCTAATATCTTTAAACAATCAGTATTAGCATGCTTACTAATGAACTTATCATTCGACCTACATGCGTAAAAATCTCTTAGGGTTCTGGTTCAAACTCGACTTATTTCGATCTGAAAATAATATGTTTTCCAAAGATATTACCTTAATGTCATAAATTTTTTACTCATAAATTTTTTTTAAAGAAAAATTGAGCAGAAATGATGTCTTATTACATTATACAAAATTATAGACAATATAAATTCATTAAAAAAATT
This sequence comes from Euphysa ruthae, assembly GCA_035046665.1. NCBI lineage: Eukaryota > Metazoa > Cnidaria > Hydrozoa > Anthoathecata > Corymorphidae > Euphysa > Euphysa ruthae. Next base: position 7,915 of record JAUZNK010008652.1, read on the forward strand.
TAAAAAATCTCAAAGTTTTAAAACGTTATCTTCGCTCCGTAAATTAACTATTTGAGCATATAAGGGCCCTGTATTAAAGGAGGATTTATTTTCTTAATATAAATCCCATACTTTTTTTTTCACCTTTAGTGAATAATCTCACAGAAAAACTAAAATTAACTAATGAGCAGTTATTGAGTTTTTCAGGGTGGATGAACATATAAATAGCCCTCTGTCAGAGGAATAAATGAAATGAGATTTTTTGTCTTTAAATCTAAATGACCCCCGAAACATAAAACAAGTTAGTAATACTTCAGGCGAGGTTCTCATTAAAAAAAAAGTATTGTTTATAGACGTTATGGTATATAAATGAGCACACTTACGCGTTTATTACTTTCACCTTAAAGTTGAGATCATTTGATGATTTAATGTGCAAAAAACCATTATGCTAAATTGCTGTATAAAAACAAAATATTTGGTATTCTGAGAAGTCAAACCCGACTTGACAGTTATATTTTAGATAGATGTATCACCAATAAAGCTACTCTGTTCTGTTTAAGAAGAAAACCCATCACAACTAACAAGTTACTGTTTAGCTTTTAAATTTTTCTGATAAGTTATGCCTAGCTAATTTAAAAGAAATATGTTATTACTCAGATGATGTTTTTTTTTTTTTTTTTTTAATCTGAGTGAATATTAAGCTTCCTTTAAGTCCAGCAAAAGTGAATAATCACCCATTTAGATACACCTTAGGTTATTCTCATTTCATCAAATGTTGTTTATTTTGTCGTTTTTTTGTATTAAATTGTAAGACTGCGTTATGGGTTATGAGATTATAGCTACAGGTGAAAAAAAGCATGGGATTTATATTAAGAAAATAAATCCTCTTTTAATACAAGGCCCTTATATGCTCAAATAGTTAATTTATTGACAACGTTTTAAAATTTTTTTAATTTTTATGAGTTTATATAGTCTATAATTTTGTATGTTGTAATAAGACATCATTTCTGCTCGATTTTGCTTGTCACTGTCTTTAAAAAATTTTTTTCGACATTTTTAAGTTACTTTTTTTTTTTCATTTTCTAATTTTTCATCAGTTTATATAGGCCATTAATGTAAGCCGTAATTTTATGCGATGTTTTAAAATACCATTTCTGCGAATTTCTACTTGTCGGACGTATTTAAAATTTCTCGGAACTCGTTTGCAGGAAGTTAAAGGATAGTATATCGCATTTTTATGGCTAATTTGGTCAAATAGCTTCTTATCTTTTTATTGTTATTACTAATTTTTTTTTTTTGTTTTGCCCTAGTTTGAAAATATTATGCCAGAAAATAACATTATTACTTTAATTTTACGTATAAAGTTGGAGGACTATCGAAGGCATTATTTTTTTTTCACCAAAAGTGAAGGTAAAATTTACATGAAGTTATAGGGCATCTCTTGACCTATATAACTACCTCGTGCGTATCACCGCTTTTTGAAAAGTCAACCCACAATTTTTTTTAAAGAAAATTGTATCTCGTTGTTACTTATAAAACTGTGTTTTAATTCTGCTGAATTTATATGATGCTAATATAATACTATTTCTGATAATTTTATGTAAATTTATTAGGTCCTAGGCTAAGAAGGGGTCGACTTATTTCCAGCAAGGAAATTTTCGCAATTTTCTCGAGAGGTTTCTTCTACTAAAATTTAGAACAATATTATTTCTGATAATTTGTGAGGAATTGAACATTGTTTTTTTATTTTCAAAATTTTTTGTGGAAATCTATGAGTCATCAAGTGCTTCTTTTCAGGAATAAAGAAATATGAATGATGATGGAATTTCTTATTTCATTTCGAAACATAATCGAATGACAGGAGAACTTAAAAAAATATCTACGGATTTCCAAGTACAAGAAATTAATCTAAATGGTTTTTTTGCAGATATCAATAGAAATGTACCGTTTGACTTCGACACAATCAATGGTGCAACTAAAACTGAAATACAAAGTAAAATAGTTGACACTAGCTGCCCTTCTCCAATTCAACAAAACCAAATAAATAGAATATTACCTAATTTAAGTGAGACTATAGATTGGACATATATATCTAGCAATATTGAAACTGAATGCAATCAAAGGCTTGGGGAGAAATTGGGTGCTTTAGAAGACTTGCGTCATAAACAAAATGACGTTAGCTGCGGTGCGTTTAACAATAAAAGTGACCGAACGGTAATACACAATATAATTCGTTTCCAGTTCCCTTTTGTTAAGACAAGAATTGAAAATACATCTGGAGGAGACAAATTTATTATTGCATCTGCTGACTCTGCTTTCTTAGAAGTTGCTAAGCACAATATTACTTATAAGGAAATATGTAGATTGTTTCAATTCGTTAATTGTCGACCCTTATGGGAGTGTCTCCATTTAGGTGTGGATAAAACGTTTTTATATTTGAAATGTCATAATTTAAACACGGAAGAACGGAAGTTGTTGCACCATTGTTTACGCAAATATTTCGGTAGTTTCATAGAATGTAAAACTATTGTTAAAGATGATGTTCAACACATTTCTGTTCGATTTAAAGAGAAGAAGGGTATTAAACGCAAGGCAAATTCTGAAATACACACAATTATATTATATAAGAATAATTTGGAATTGACAGACGCTCTTAAAAAATTAGCTATTAAACTCAATATTCAGCTTTCTGATTTGAAATATGCGGGTGTGAAAGATAAACGTGCTGTAACACAACAATTTGTTTCCATATCGAATACAAGTCGTCAGAAGATTGAACACTGTTACACTACAGGATCTTTGGATATCCGATATGCATTTCCAGCATCCTCTCATCTACAATTAGGGCAACTCTATGGGAACTATTTTAAAATAGTTCTCAGGAATCTGAAGATAGATGGTAGGTAACTTTCTTTCAGTCATATCGAATAATTTTGTCCTATAAAACATATCGGATTTGTCAGAAACAAGATAAATTGGAACCCATAATTTGAAAAATTTTAGTTATGTCATGGTGCAAACTTTGCATTGTTATCGTTCCATTTTTTTTGCGAAATTTCTTTAGTGAGTTTACTCCAAGCCAGAGCTGCCCGTATTTCAAGTGAGTTTATATTTAAGAATTTTATTGTATTAGGTCGATTTTACAAGGAAGTTTTTATTACAAATATATCTTGCATAAAAGTAGAATTCAAAGAATTTAAACATTTAAAAACTTTGGAGATTTACTACAGAACATCCAGATTCGGAGGCAATAGTTAAAAACAGAGTGAACAAAGTAAATGAACTTCCCTTGACTTAGATTGTTACGTTAAGAGCTCTAGAACGTTGGTTTACAATTTTGCTCATTGCTTCACATTAAGGAAGAAATTAAGGAGGCTGTCAATAATAATATCGAGAAGTTTAACTGTCGATGATTTTTGAATAACATGACCATCTAATAATATATCAGTAGCTGAGTCCCCCCTGTCACCAATGATAAAATGCTGAAATTTTGCAGGATTAGAAACAATGGAGTTGCTGCTAAACCATATTGTCGCTATGTTTGCATCATGTTTATTGTTAAATTATAGATGAAACTGCCATATGCCGATATTGTCCTATCGTCTGCAAAATTTACAGATATTTGATTCATCAATAAAATTTAGTAAACCATTCACAAATATATTTAACGGAATTGAGGCAAGTAACAAATGTTAAAAAATTACTGAAAGATGAGCCAGCACGAAAACACATTTTTTTGACGGAAAAGTAACTAAAAAAAAATTAGACTGCGAAATTTAATCCAATATGCCTCTAGCTTAGCAATAAGCAGATCGTGGGGCAATGTGTCATATGCCTTTGATAAGTCCATTAACAAAGCTTCAACTTTTTGGTAATGGCCATGTGCATTTTGCCAGTTTTTAAAAAGATTAAACAAAGCATGTTGGGTGCTAAGCCAACCATTTGTAAAATGGTAACCGAGATATTACCACCTCTGTTCTTGTAACGTTTTAGCTCAGCTATTTCTCTAAAAAAACTCGTGTGAGCTTATTTCTCTGAAGGAGAATAGATTAACTATCTTGCAATTATTTCTAATTGTATGTATACTTTGGTGTTGTCTAAACTTCTCGATAGCGGTTTGAATTGGATCATGAGTTGTTGAAATAAAATTAGGACTCCATTTAGGGGATTTAGGCCGTCGGTTAAGGTATTATAGTAATGATTAAAAATACTTGCCAGCTATTTGTCATCAGAAATTATTTCACATTTTTCAACCAAAATAATTCTTTCTTCTCATGAATTAGCTCTATTCTAAAATAAAGTTTTGAAAGTTCTCCAGAATGATTTTGGCGATCTAATGTCTTTAGGCTCGAAGAACGACTTTTTAATTTGTCTGTTAAGATTCACTGTAAGATTTCGTTAGGACTTATAATTTGACCAATCGGCAGTTGATGGATTTGATGGCTATATTTTTTTAAACGTGATTTCTTCATGATTGCTTTACGCAATTTCTTTGTCATATGTAGCATATTATTTTAGCATATTGTTTTGCTTTTTAACGGGGCGTTTAAGTTAAGGAATTTAAAATAGGTTCGCATTTCTGAAGTTTCATCATGGCTTAAGATCTTAAATTGATCTCTTGATGATTTGATTTTATTTAATTAGCTCAAGAAAAAGTTTTTATTTTGTACTGAAGCTTTTCAAAAACAAAAAAATTTTTTATATGACGGTCAACATATAACAACATACACTGCTTTTTTCAAATTTATGATTTATCTGACCTTCATTTGCAATACCTGACCACAAGTCATCCTTTTAGTTTAGATTGTATTACAATATTTTCCCTGATATATCTAGAAGCTGCATTTTCTTTATCCACCAATTGTGAATTAGAACGGATAGCTTATACACTTTTACTTCTTAATTGCCTTTTATAGCCGACGTAATTAACAAGTCAATTTATGATTAATTCTTACTTTCAGAATTTCGAGTAACTTGTTTAAAGCTAGGATTTCATTTGTGCATTTTCTTACAGAAAGATGGGATCAGGTTGTCTCCCGAAACGTCGCCAAAATAAATATTTGATCTCAAGACATGCTTTTTATTTATTTATTTTTTCTTTACTTTACTAAACAATTAACTGAAATGACTAATTGAAATATATTTAAAAAATCAGTTTAAACATTCAATTCCTTTTCCATTTTCAAAATTTGCTTTATCTCCACATGGTTTTAATGCAATAACAATTATGCGAATTAACTATTATACCAACAACACAAACAACAACAAGACGTGCACAAAGTGAAAGAGAAAATTTTTGAACATGGATACATTATCTTTGTTCTCATGCGGAGGAAGAGTTTACATCTTATTAACTGATAGTCAATAAAACACTAATCTGTTAATCCATGCACTTTTAAGGCCTCTAATATCTTTAAATTTATTTCTGAGATATTCAAAATATAATTGCCAATATTTCGATATATTGTTATAAATATAAAAATATTTCGCATCCATGTAATCGCACCTTTATCTGGCTGACTAAATGATGCCTTCTAAATATCCATTTTAAAGTGGTAGAAGATTTGAAAATTTGTGCTTTCGAGCCGTATTATTTAGATAAGCCCGCATCTACATCTGGATATTTATTTATTTATTTATTTTTTTGCCAATTAATCATTATAGCTCAAAAATACACATTATTGAAGTCACAAGCCGTCCATTTAAAATTTCACCAAACAACCTAAATTCCTAAAATTAAGAGTCATATTTTGACAAATCATTAAATTATTAGGGGATTTCACCTCGAACTTTGACCCCAGGGGGTGTGGATTTTTATCAGAAATTTGAGAGGCTTGAGTGCTAGCTAGTTTTAAACAGTACTTAAGTGTCAGAATTTATGATTGGTAAAATATAAATTTATAATATATTTTCATCTGTAAAGTCAGATATTGTGGTGTTTTTTAAGGGTTGAATTGATTTTTACCCTTATTTTTCCTAGTTATTTAGCCGTTAATCATAAATTTTTGATTAATTTGTTAAGATTGTGCTCACAAAACTCGAGACTTTAATTAGACCTTAATCAGTGTGATTTTTTGTCGAGTACCTTTTTCTAAAAACTTATAAGAAATCTATCATAAATTGATTATCTATTTATGAATTATCTTTTTGCGAAAGCAAAAAAGCTCTCTATAGTAAGGAAGATGTTTTTTGTTTGCTGACTCCACAGATTTTTGAGCCAAAATTCGGTCCGAAATCCGGGCCAAATTTCGTGAGTATATTTTCATATTTTGTCTCGCCTTCCCATTTCTTAATTAATAATATTTTAAAAGTACATAATAATTTAATTGGGGCGATATGTCTCGCCTCCCCATTTCTTTATTAATAATATTTGAACAGTAGAGAATAATTCAATCGAGACAAAAAGATATCTTTGTTGTGAGTTACCAAATCAAAATTACTTTCAATACTGCCCACAGAGAATTTTATTTAAACGTTTAAACAAAAGAGTCATTCGACTCATTTAATATTTAATTTCGTATCTTCATAAAGGCGGATGTTGCATACTGAAATATATCTTTAAATCAAAGACTTTTTTTCTTTTTTTCACTATGTATGTGATATACCATAAAAATTTTTTTCTTTTTAGTTTAAGCTATCCTACAAATAGCTACGAATAGCTTAAGTTAAAAATGGTATATGGCAATTGATGATAGAAGAAAACTGCAACAGAATTCAACAAACAACAAATTTTCTTATGCTAACAGTTATTAATATACAATAAAGCTGTAGCTAAATAAATATAAATTTTCTTTCGATAGTATTGAAATTACTTTTGATTTCGTTTTGATCTTTTGGAAGAACAGTTTATACAAAAAAAAACATTTGTTTTTGTTATATATCTCTTACAGTATGAAATAAAAATATTGTTTTTAATTTAAAAATATATTTCAATTTAAAATGAATTTAAATTTAACTTACAGTATGAAACACCCGCCTTTGTAAAGACACGAAATTAAAACAATTTGATGTTTATATTCGAATGGAATGATAATGATTGTTTTGTTAAAGATTTAGATAAAATTCACTGTGGGCAGTATTGAAATTTTTGATTTCGTAAGTATAGTCTCTGTTTCATTAATCTCTACTGCTTAAGTATTATTAATAAAGAAATGGGAAGGTGAGACGAAATATATAAAAATAGGAACGAAGTTTGGTCCAAATTTCGGCCTAAAATCTGTGATGCCAGCAAAAAAAAACTTTCTTGCTGTAGAAAATGGATTTTGCCAAATGAACTCCAGCTGCAAAGCTCGCTTTTTTGCTTTCGCAAATAATTTTATGTAAAAAATATTATATATGATTTTTTAATCGTGATTTTAAAATATTATAGAACTTAAATTTGCGCAATAAGTATTCTCAGGACATCGCGAAAATAGAATTATACATGGTGTTATTAAAAAGTGGTAGTTTCAGCTTTGTCGCCAATATGCTATATGTAAATTAGAAATGCAATTGTTTCCTGAATGTGTGGATAACGTATTATGTTATGAATTTGCTGTAATAAATCGCCAGAAATTAGATGGTAGCTTTATCGCAAGCGTAGCCGACTTTTCATGGCGGTCTCATGGTTCGGCCTTAAATTACTCATCTACAAAAAGTTTTAGGAAAATGAATTGGATCAACTTTAATCGATTTAAAATATGTACGTTATCCAATCAAATCGATTTAAAGCATATTTTATCCAATCAAATTAATTGATTTAAAACATGTAGGTTATTCAATCAAATTTTGGAGTTCATGGTCCGTAAATTCAAGTCTCGCATTTAATTCTCTAATTAGAATATCTTAATTAAAATAACTTCATAGTTTTTCTTAAAATGAATAGTCACTTGAATTTTAAATTAGTTGAAAATGTATCACCTAGCGCCTTCTACGGGTCAACACCTAGCGCCTTTTACGTGTCAAATAAACATGAGATCATTTCCTGATTTTAATGGTAATTTCAAAATGGAAACGATAAATCGGATAGCATCCTGGACGGAATGTAGCTACATTATACAATTGCTGTCAGTTCTCCACAACACTACAGGTAATGTTCCCCTAGATATGAGTGTAGTAAAATGGGTAAAGACAAAATTTTAAAATGTACCAGTTTCAAAAATGATTCAATTTTTTCTGCTGAGTCAGCATTTTGACATTAAAATTCTTTTATATTATATATTATGATCTGAAACTTGGAATAATGCTATTAATATAAATGAAAAAAATTAGCGAAAAAATTTATAATGGTGGATTTTGTAATTAAAAACTAGTGACGCGGTCATACAAATTTCATGAAAGTTGGAAAAGAACTGAAATCTTTGTGCTTATTTTTAGGGACATGCTTTACGAATATTTCAAAAACTATAAGGTAGTACTTTGCTAGAGATGATGTTTAAAATGTTAACAGGAGTTATGTATAAGATTTAGAAAAAATTTGTGTACAATCGTACAATCAATTGCTTTCCTGTTTAACTTCCACTGAGTGCAATATAAGTATGGTTTGCCCCTCTGAAAGCACACATTTTTTTACAAGTCTTGGACATAACATGGAAATCTGTAAATATTTTTCATTCTTCATCGTAGTAACGACCCCATTGAAAGAGGAGAATTCGCGCTTTTGCCATGTGCCAATAAAACCCGACATTTGACCAAACCATAGTTTTCAATGGTGGAGCTAGATTTTATTTAGGCGTTTTGCATAATTTCATTGGCAACTTTTTCATATCTAACATAAAAAGAAGCATTTATAGCACTGTAAGGTGTTTCAGTAATGGAGTGCATATTCATGCACCGACTAAAATTTTTCATTGATTCGTTGTTCTTTTCCTATTTCTCTAAATGTTAGAACAGAAGACACGTTTACCTGGAATCTTTGACGTTCCTATACACTTTCAGGTTATTTACATTCCTTTGATGAAAATAACTTTAATTTATTTGCACAATAATGGCAAAGTGGAGATAATTTGTGAACATATCGCATACGTGAAGATGGTTCAGCGGTCAGCATATCGAATTACATTTAGGACAGGAAAAAAAAACAAGTGGCTTAAGTTATAATCATTATCAAAGACTGGATTTATTGTAATTTTTTTGACATAAAAAAATCTCGCTGCTTGTTATAACACAACAAAAATAAAAAAGAAAAAGTTTTTGGCTGTTGATTAAATTCCTGTAGAATTAGGACCAGTAATGAATGTTGACGGTTAAACGTCATTGTAAAAGTAGATAATATTTGTTCAACCTATTTTTATTTTTTTCTTATAGATGACACTGGATGTTTGTCTTTAGAAGAAAATTTACTCAGTGCTATACGCAACGTAACAACTTTTGGTTTCGTTAATTATTTTGGCAGGCAGAGATTTGGTGGTGACGAATTAACTTCATCGGTGATCGGAAGTTATTTATTACGAAGAAAATTTAAAGATGCGGTTGTTGAACTGTTGAAACCCAATAGCGATAATAATGACACTGATCCTGCTCAATGCGCTAAAAGACGTTTTTTTTCTAATAAAAACCCAAAAGAAACTTTAAAGCTTATGCCGAGGTATAAAGTTCGTGAATGCTTAGTCTTAAAAACTTTAGAAAGGTTTTCGTTTTCAAACGAGGGTTGTTTAGAGGCTTTTAAAAGCATACCCTACTCTCAAAGGTTGTTTTACGTTCATAGCTATAGTAGTCTATTATGGAACCAGATGGTTTCTCAGAGATGTCAGGCGGGTATTCAAGTAAAGTTGGGTGATCTTGTATATGCTAAACAATCTACCAATGGAAACCAATCCATTCATCGTGTGACTAATCGTGACATAGAAAATAGTACATATTCTATATATGACGTAATATATCCCCTTCTAGGTGTAGATACTAATTTACCGGCAAACGATTTTTCGGTTTTGTCTCAACTTAAGGATCGAGGTATAACAATGGAAAGCTTTAATATAAAAGAGCTAGGTTTAAACGTTAAAGGTAGTTATCGACATTTACTTGCTCGACCAGTTAACCTAAGACATCAAGCTTATAAAGATGCTCTGTCTGTTGGACGTGATTTATTGTTAGAATTCACTTTAAAATCTTCTTGCTATGCTACGATGTTAATCAGAGAATTACTGAAATCAAGTTGATGGTCAGCTACACCTAAATTCCTGGTTTTTATTAATACTAAATAGAATGTTGCAGGATTCAAATTTCTATGTCTAGTCCTGTTCTAATGTTTTCAATATATTATAACGAGGGTAATTTTCGTGGAGATTAATTTTAAATCTGCATAATTTTTGAAAACAATCTTTATATAATATAGAAAGAGGATTGTTTCAATCTGGCAAATTTGATAAGTTGAGTTTTTTTTTTTTGGTTTTGAAACTATACTATGAATAGTTTCTAAATCTAAATTTTCCCAACGCTACGAAAAAAAATTGTGTCATGTGGCAGTTACGTCATCGTTCGTTATTAACCAACAAAAAAAGTTTACAAATACTATATGTTGTGTATCGTAGGAAAAATATTGGAAATGTTACCAAATTTTATGTAAACACTATGACCTAAGAATATTTTGATAAATTCATCTTTTTGAAAATTCAAACTACGAGATTTTGATAAATAATTAACCCATTCAGTTGATTCAGACATCTATAAAACATGTGCTCCTTGAAAATCGCATTTAGAGCCTTAAACTAAAATAAAAATCAAATAAGATAAACTTAGTTTTCGGTCAATAATGCTAGAATCATAAGTAATGGTAACAATGTCTGGCGTCCTTTTCCACTCATCAACTGAGAAAGAAATGCTTTTCAGTGTCACATTTTTATCTTTTTTTTAACCCAGGCTGTGGCCCAGCAAACCAATCATTGGTAGCAAAATTCTTCGGAAAAATTTTAGGTAATGTGATCTGTACATAACTTGAGTGAGAGAATCCAGATTGGAAACGATTGAGAATAATGTGTTGTTATGAGCGTTAAAGCCGTATTTTTCTATCGATATAGTTTTCCTCTATGCGCCTCCCATAAAACACTCGTTAAAATTTTGTGAAACATTCTATCTCAAGTGTTTCAAAAAAATTTAGGTGTTCTGCGATAAATCTTTTTAACAACTTGATTTTCCCGAAATTAACAAAGTAAGAGGTTGAGTCTACATAGAGAATGTAACTGAGGTAAGTGGAATCAGATTTCTAATCCAAGAAACCTTTAGACCTTTGTAAGTTCACAATACCTTTTGTAATCTCACTTTAAAATCACACATGTAACAAGATATTGTTTTGAAATACACATGCAACCCACGTTTTGTAGAGGCTGAATTGGTTGAAACCGTTGAGTTGATGAAACATTTCTCAAGATATAGAATTGAAATTTTTGAATGGATAACTCCTCAACATGTTCAACTGAAGGTATTTACCCTTTTATACGCAATACCTGTTGCAACAGGAGAGATCACTTTGGAAATATTATGAATGTCATAATGATTATATTTTCTTTTAGTAAACGTTTACTTTCATCACATGTTTTTATACTGTATATTACATTTATGTTACATAATATAAATTTTTTTTTTGAAATCATTTGTGGTTTCCGAAAAATCTGGAAATCAAGAATAGTATTAGTTCAAATTTCCCTGCAAAGTAGTAATTTTTTTACTATCATTGTATTTATTTACCTTTGGTAGTCATCAATTACTTAAAGCCGACCTTCAATTTCTCTCATGCGTCTTCTTGCATTTTATTTATGTGGTAGATTTGGGTGCGTTAACAGTTTTATTAGCTTTTCAAAGGAGTTTTCTTATGTGCAGGTAGTAGTTAAGGATCTTATTTCTGACTTGAGAATGACCTCACTCATATATTAAGAACAGTTAAATAATTAATCCATGCAGATGCTAATGATAGACTTACTCATATACAGTACAGTGATAAGCCTTTGATGCTATGTACTTAAATAAAAAGCTTAAAATCCTGAGTGAACTAGTAGAAAGGTTTAATGAGTTTATTTCTGTCAGAAATTTGTTGCTTTTATTTATCAATTATATCCATGAAACTAAGCTCTTTAATTCCAACTATTGGTATGTTTTTAGCGCTGCTGTTAACTCTCTTTTAACAGACTTTTTTCTGTTAATAGACTTCTAAAAATGTTGTTTGATTCTGGTTCTTCTTTTTGACAATTTGGTCTGCTTTCTGTTATTTTTGTCTTAAAAGTATTTCAAAAATGAATAAGCCTGAAAATCGTTTATTGATTATTGTTAATCGCTGCCTGTCATTGATGAATGATGTGCTAAAAGGTTTTGGTATGTACTGGTTTGTATGATATATTAAATCAATATGCGATTATTTAATCAACTCGTTATTTACTGAGACTGTATCACATAGTATGAACGGGAGTCGATTACACTGCATCTCAACCGAACGTTAGGGCAGAAACGTGATAAAATCAGGAGAGACTCCTTCAGTCTATGATTTATCTTTTCACACCTTATTTAAATGCCTACTAACACGTTCCTTGAAGTTTGTCTTAACAGACCTTTATAGTGACACAATGTTCCAGAAATGGAATTTATTGGACAGATGCCATCATGACACTCTTCTTGTCTGATTTTCCACCCATAATGTTCAACTTAAAACCAATCTATTGTCTATTGTGTATGTTTCAGTATATCGTTGGGCTGTTGATAGTCTGTCTGTTTCTCAATCTGGCGTGCACCAACAGTTAGTCAGGAATGAACCATAAGGGTCTCTGGTCCATTTTTCAGAGCACACATCGGAAGTTCAGTTTTAGGTACCCAGTCTTCTCGTTAGCTCCCTCCCTCTAATATTGGGATAGACTTTCTGTCTCTCAATCTTCTGTCGTGCACTAACAGCTAGGAAAGAATGATCCATGAGGGTATCTGGCCCATTTCTCAAGGGCACAGATGTGAGGTCCAGTTTCATGCACCTTGTCATGTATGGTGTCAGCTCACTCCCCCTAATATTAGAGGGGACCTAAATTTTTATCATAATACTGATATTTGAGGCCCTGTCTTTTCTGAATAAGATTTTTCTCAAATTTGGTTCATTTCCTGCTAATGCCATTTATCATTGACCGGAAAAATTTCTTTCATTAAAAGAAGTAAATTAAGCTGATTTTCAGGATAACCTCCTGAAAGTAATTAAATGATTGATAATTTGATTCGTCCAATTCGTCGATCAAACTATCGCTAGTTAAAACACAGTAAAATTTTATTGTGTTTAATAAAATTTGATGAAAAAATACAAAACTATAAAAATTATTATAAAACTTAACCAAACATATCTGCAGTTAAATTATTATTCCCTTTCCAAGATTGCGATGAAAACATTATAGTAATGGGACTTTAATATTTTAACTAAAAAAATTTTGGGGAAGTACACTGTGCCTTGTAAATTTCACAAAAAATATCTGGGTAAAGACGATTAATTTAGAGAAAAATTTGCTTGACCCTTGCAAAAAACATTTTGAAAAATGATTATAGCCTACTTACTCTTTTATAGGTAATAGAGATTAAAATCTGTGTTGTTTTTCACATAATAATGCTTAATGTTTACTAGTTTTCCTTTCCGGTCAATTGAATACAACCTCTTTCTGGATTTTTTTTCGATTAACATTAATTTTTCCGCTTGAGTCTCGCACGGGTAGTTTTCCTTATATTTCGACATCGCGTACGAGTGGTGGAAGATATAACAGAGATCGGACAGTACGCTATGTACAGTTTGTGATGTGGAAATTCCAATAACCGTGGTGACACGAGGTACCCAGTAGCCTTTACCATAAGATGTCACTTTGATAATTATTGTTTTATCTAATATAAAATCACATTCAAGTTAATTAGAAAAATACGCCTGAAGAGTGATAATCAAGAATATTAAACATGATGTCACAAAGCCAAAAGAAAATTATTGAAACTCATAAAAAGTTTTTGCGCTCGAAATAGGAAAATATAACTTTCACATAACGTTATTATTCTCCTGTCCAGGTTTGGAGAAAAAAACTCCTGATTAGAAAAAAATCTTATTTCATAAATTCAAACTATGGCATACTCTGGACCCAATGTTTTAATGTTAAGAATTTTTACTGTAATTTCAATTATTTTATGCTATATCAGGTGATTTGAGCGATAACAGTGACATTGAGCACAAAAATTTTTCCAGATAATTGTGGTATACTTTTAAATAATAGATGATATATTTATCTGGCAACCCAAACACCAATAAAAAACTGATTATTTTGAAATAACATACCTTTTGCTTCTATACACATAAAAATAAATAGTAAAATAGTTGGTACAAAGATATCATTTAAATTCATTAGGTTTTGAATATTTCACATATTATTTAGTTAGATTTCGTCGCTAAACCACCAATTGATTATTCGGCACAGTCGCAGTTATAAACTGTTAAAAAAAAACTTAAACTATATTATCGCCTTCGTTCACGATTTTTATTAGAGATGGGCGGCAACAGAACCATGGCCATAAAAGTCGTTTGTAATTTTTTAATCTGCCATTTCGACTGATATTGTTTAAAAAACTAAATAAAATTATTTTCGATATTTAATCAAAAAGGCCTTTGACCTCTAACTATGCGTTATTCTATTGTATCAAATATGTTATAAATGTCATGAAAATGGTGACAACAAAGGAATGTATTTTTACAAGCTGCTTTGTTTTTTACGTCTGATTGACATCAGTTTCAATCTGCTAAACAGTTCACGCTTGAATGGTTGTCTATAAAGCGTTACTTATACCCAGTATGTGTTCCATGCGAACGGTGCTAAGACGAGATTTAATCAAAAAATTGGATAAAAATTGTACAAATTTGATTTAATACATACAATTATTTAGTGGGAGGTTAATTAAATTGTGCTTTAATGGTTTTTTAAATAATGGTCCCTTCTTTCAGAAAGTCATGACATTTCTGTGTTACGTAAGTGCTTAATAAGATGCTGCGTAATATGAAACAAATTGCCCCATGCTGGTTGCGCTAGGTCGTTTTAAAAAAATTTCCCAGCCATAACTAGTAGGTTTCTTAACATCGCCGTTTTTTTTTTTTTTTTAAATACCTTATATTCAGGTACAGGATGGATGCAAAATGGTACTAATGTAATTGTTCACATACCGTAGTATGAGTTATCCCCACAAATTAATTAACAATAGTTCACATACCGTTGCATGAGTTATCCCCACAAATTAATTAACAATAGTTTATAACGTATTCAGTGCTACCTGAAAAATGTTCGATGCCACTATGTTTTTTTAGATTACTCTTATTGCAGTAAGTGAGACGAGGTTTAAAATCGTCTATTTGGAGTTATATTAAATCCAGTAACCTATTTCAACAAATGTTAGATTTTTTAGCCTTTATTTTGTTAAATTTCATTAAAAATCTTAACAATATACGTTCCAATTTCCATGTTCATTTATAATAGTATACGTTCAAATTCCCATGCCCAATTTTAATAGTGTACGTTCAAATTTCCACGCCCAATTTTAATAGTATACATTCAAACTTCCACGCCCGTTTATAATGGTATACGTTCAAATTTCCATGCCCATTTATAATAGTCTATTTTCAAAATATCAAACCCGTATATAATATATAACAGACTGATATACATAGTTTCTAACATGTGTTGTGCTTATAAAAGAAATTTTCTGTGTTGGGTTTCAAAATGATGATTTTTCATTTTGTTAAAACTTTGTTCTTCTATGTAGAGCGCCAATAGGGTTCGATCAAAGTTTGTTAGTTTTTTTTTTTTTTTTTTTTTTTTTTTGAAAGGCTTGCAATAGCAACTTGCAATTTCGTTCTGATGAAAAATTTTTTTTTTTTCATTTCAGAAAACATAATCTCTGACACTTTGGACTGACAATAATTTTGAAAATCTAATGACCTATATATATATATGAAACCACCTAGCAGGGCTTGCCTGCCGTCATTCCGAGATCCCGCCTATATAGCAATTAAGTGTTATTTTAATATTGCTTGTTCAAGAATGAAGGGTTACCCCTCTTAGTTGAAATCTTGCTTTGTTGAGCCGAGATCTCGGCAATGTGGGCTAGAAATTCCCTAGCATGTTTAGGAGAGCCAGAAAATACGTCACTGCGCTCACGCAACTTTCTCTCATACGTTGATATTAAATATTTAGGAGGGCAGGTTTTTGTCACATATATGAGGGATGATTTTATCTCGCCTAGGATGTCTCAAGTATAAAGGCCATAAGTTTTCGATTCTATTGTATCAAAATCTTTTTTTTTTTTTTTTAGAGAAATTAGATTGTGGTGCTGAAATAAAATCCGAAGCGAGGTTTTTATAACAAATAATTTAATTCGAATCAAGGTTTGTATAACAAAATGTATATTATCTTTCAGCATTGGTTTACACCATTTGTTCTACTATTGGTACATCGTTACACAGCACAATCATTAGGTAAAAATTTAAGTCTTCTTTTCTTAGAATCGATATAAACACGGTTCTTCTCTTTAGTTAAAATTTCTGGGAAAAGGCTACAATTCTTGCAGGTTTTCCTCAAAAATCTGCTGTTTTAGTGTCTTCTTCAAATTTGTGTATAATCAGAAATTAGATATTTTACACTAATGAGCACCATGTTATTTGGTCCATATTTTAATTTCTATCAATTTAAAATCATGTTATTCAAAAAATTAT
>JAUZNK010008663.1:0-24561 GCA_035046665.1 Euphysa ruthae
TCTCGCTAACCCAACTGGAGTTTGGTACATATGATGCAGTATCTAATTTTAACATTGGTAAAAAAGCATGTGTTCTGTATGACTTTAGAAAAACTTAGTCTTATACCAGGTATATATACATTGCAGAGATGTTCAAAATTAAATGCAAAAAGAATTTCATTGTCAAAATATAAAAGCAAAGAGAAAAACAAGACGCAACGTAAGATACTTAGGGGTAAAAAATACAAAAAAGATGATGCAGATATTGAAAATGAAGGTGTACTATATAAAACTGGAGGTTTTTAAAGCTTTAGAATTTGCTTGCAAACCAGTTTATTGCAGATTTGATAAGTTTTTCTATAGTTTCTTATTAATTTTGTATATTTTGTATTTCATTTACATTTTTCTCACACTTCTGTTTTTGAATGCCCCGGACACTTTATCTAGAGAACCACAAGAGCGAATCATATCAAATTTTCAGTGAAGTTTCCTTTCACTTGTATTTAGAAAATGAGTGTAAAAAATCTTTAATGATATTTTTAAAATTTTATTTGTGTAAATAGATTTGCGCATCCAAAAAATGAAAATAAGGCCTAAAAAAGTTGAAACTTTTTACACTCACATTGTAAATTGGTCTATTATCTATCATTTTACAGTGAAAACTAAGTAAGTAAATTAATACACTAACATGTATAACTTTTGTCCAGCACAAATTTAAAATTTATTATATTTACCTTCCATACTTGGTTACCAAGGCAACCACCAAAATTTTATTTGTATTTTTAAAAACCATATTTTACAGATAAACACATTTATATGATTGATACTTTAGTGTACTTGTTGTTTTAGAAAAAAATATTTCCAGGGATGTTCCCCTTAAAAAAGCTATAATGAAAAGATCCGAAATAGAAACTAAGTATTATCATAGTAAATTGACAGAGGATCAAACTAGATTTAAAAAACGGAAAAACTATGTCAGCATAGTAATGTACTGTGTAAGACTTTAATAAGCAAGAAAAAAAAATATTTTATGAGAATCTATAGGTGAAAAGTTTAACTGACAACTAACTGTTTTGAAAAACTTTAAAGACCCTTTTTTCAGATAAAAATCATACTGAAAAATAAATTGTCTTTAATGAAATAAATAAGATTGCATTGGCAACATTTTGCTTACACAACACCACAGGAGAAAAGGATTGCATTGGTAACATTTTACTTAAATTCAAAATTAATCTAATGTTTATGGTATATATAAATCTGCCTTGAAATTAATTAGGAGTTATTTGAAAAAAAACATGATGGCTTACAAAAATAAATAATGAATTAAGTTCCTAATTGAATTGATCTTTGGTGTTCCGCAAGGATTAGTAGGACCCTTATTATTAGTTAGATTATTATTATTGAGAAGTCTGATATTTGCAATTTTGCTGATGACACCACATTGTACGCATGTGACCAGGTTTTAGAATTTGATGTTCAGCGTTTAGAACATGATAGTTTATAGGCCATAGAATGGTTTAATGATAACTTAATGAAGTTGAATCAGGATAAATTCCACTTTTTATTATCTGGGCATAAATTCCAACATCACTTTATTACATTAGAAGAGTCATAAATTTAGGAAGTTAAAGTGAAACACTACTAGGAATAACTATAGACAAAGATTTATATTCTAATAAACATCTTTCAGATATTTCCGTCTAACCAATGTTAGTATGGAAAATGGACGTAAAACTGTATAAGAAATTTATGTATGAAAGTAGGGAGAAAGATGAGTGCATTAGGAAGAATTAGCAAGTTTATTCAAGTCAAAAAGAGAAGAATTATTTTTAAAGCTTTTATTGAATTCAGTTATTGTCCACTTGTTTGGATGTTTTACGACAGAAGAATTAACATCAAAATAAAGAGGCTGCACGAAAGAGCTTCAAGAACTCTTTATAATTTTTGATGTCTTAACTTTTAAGGAACTTTTAAAACTTGATAATTTCTAACAGTTCACCATAAAAATATTCAGAAACTTGCAGTTGAACTTTATAAAAGAACAAGCTTTCGCTAAAAAATAGTGGTTTGTTTAGTAAGAAATTAATGCAAAGAAAAATGCTTAACAATGACATTTTCAGTATACCTAAAATTAATCGTGTACATTCGGGTGAGAATTCCCTTGGATACTTAGGACCTGTAATATGGAAAATAGTACCAGAGAATACAAAGAAATCAAATCATTAGGAGAATTAAAAAAAAAAAAAAAAAAAAAATGAAAAGTTGGATACCGGAATTTAGGTGTAAATTATGCATAGATTACGTATAGGTTATGTTATATTTAGCGTGTTCTAGTTTTTAGAAGTGTTTATGGGTGAAAATAGTTAACTTTTGATGAGTTTGACTAAGTTTGTAAACCCATGTAAAATAAAGAGATAATAAATCAACTGCAAGTATATGTAGGCTGAATTTAATATGAAAAGGTGTTTAAAGAATATAACACAAGCTAATTTGCTATCTACAATTATTAATTTTAACGATAAGAATACAAAAACATAACAAAACTCCATTAAACAAATTTTTAATTTATATAAATTATAATTTGACGGTTAGAACTTTCCCTTGTGACAACAGGCCATAGCGCAAGAGAAAATATCGAACAGACAAATTTTTACGAAAAGGTTTGCGTCTGACAAAGGCAGCGTTACAGGTCAACTGCAGCCCTTATCAAATTTTAAAACAGTTTACAAACAGGTAAGAACATGGAAAACTTGTAAAGAAACGTACAAGTATTTACAATCGGTAGAAAAATAAATTCTAAACACTGAAATAATAATAATAAAACCTATTTATTTTAAATAACAATTAAGTAAAAAATATGAAAAATGTTTAAAATTCTTAAAAAGTTTAATTTGTTTTTCTAAAATCTATTTTTTCGTTGAAGTTCTTCTTTCTATAGCTTCAGATTTTTTAGGAATTCCGCCTTTGGTGGTTCCCGTTTGTTGCTCTTCTTCTAATTTTTTTGAGCTACTTCTGGTATGCGTGGTTGACAATCTATCAAACACACCACCTGATCTTGATTTTGTTGCACTATCAGATTTCGAAGTGCTCGATTTCAGGGTTGATTTAGGTATCCCTGATGTTGGTGTAGTAGGCGTGGGTGGTTTCTTTGCACCGCTAGTTGATGTTCTTGGGGTTCTTGCGCTCGTGATAGGTGTTCTCGATCCACTGGCGCTCGGTGTTCTTGGTTTAGCTTCTTTATCAGGTGTCTCCGAACCACTCCTTATTTTTGAAGGTGTTGATAATCTTGGCACAGCCGGTTTTGTGGTCGATTTTGATACAGATCCTCGTGGTTTTGTAGGACTTGAATTGCTTCCGTAGAGACGACTGTAAACGTCCCCTGAGGTTTCTCTGGATATCCTCGGTTGAGATAGAGTTTGAGTCGCAGATTCAGGGGTTTCGTGCTTCTTCTTTGCTGTGGAGTGCGTAACGCCATAGCCATGACTTTTTACTCCAGAATAGTCCTTAGCTTTGTGAGTAGGAATAAAAACTCCATCCCTTTCTTCTGAGCCAAAACGCTTGCCTTTACCCCCAGAATAATCCTTAGCTTTAGAAATTGGTATATTCATTCCGTTTTTGTCTACACCGTAACCATGACCTTTGATACCCGAATAATCTTTGTGTTTGTAATGGGGAATAGTGACGCCACCTCCACTTCTATCCAGATCGGATCTCTTCCTACTAAAACTAGGCTTTGCTAATCGTGAACCAGATGGTTCTCGTTTCATTGAACTTGTTCTCGACCCTTCCCTTGACATTGGCCTTGAGGAATGTTTTGCTTTGAATGCTTGTACGGTTTGGCTAGCATCATCAGGCAAAACAAAATTCTCACGTAGTTCAAAGTTGATACGGCCCTCAGCTAAAAAAAAAAAAAAAAGGTTAATTTTTTTGATCACAAAATACAAAATCTTACCACTTTGCACAAAAATTTCAGAAGAAATCATTTTAAAAGTGATGTTTAAAAAAATCTTTGTCATAACAATTCTTCAATGCAGACTTTTGGTCAATGCATCCTTAAATCGGTATAACTCGTTATTATTATTTTCAAAATACTTTTATATTTGCTTTAAAATTATGTATATTTTCTGATATAAAACATATCTTACGTAGTTTATAACAGGATTAAATGAAGTGCATTGATGAGAAGGGGCTTTCATTCATTCTTTGAAAAAATAATAATAAAAAAAAAAACGTAAATAGCTGTGACACAATATTGAAGTACTGTTTACTGTTACTGTTTCTTAAATATGTCGAAATACGAATACGATTTTATCATACATAATTATATGTTATTTCACCAAAAATTTACGACAATAAACGAGTAACTCGATGGTTTTGTGAGTAGACTTTATACTCATCTATATGATTAAGGATTGGACAATCTTATTATTTATTTTGACCTATATAATTACACAAAATTTTTTTCAAAATTCAAGAATGTCAAAACAGCTTTGTGTGATTTTCAATGCATCAATTTTATAATAGCCATTTAACTGTTCAGAATTATTATGACATAAAAATGACCACCTAATTCAAAACCACAAAAATCATTGACTATTGATACTAAACAGAGATCAGAAAATAAATGTGCATGTACCTCTACAAGGATCATTCTTGTCGAGGAACTCAGTTAAGGTTTCCCAACCACCACCGACACGTACCATGACTATACTTCGCAGAAATCGGATCAATCGTAGCTTTTGGTTTTCACCGAAGCGGTATTTACCTTCTCCAACCTTTATCGTACAGAACGGGTTGGAACAACAGCACTTAGATACTTCTCCTTCTATGATGTCATGAACTTGCTCGGATTCTGTCATAGGCTTATCTGCTTTCCTCGGACGTCCCTTCAATGCATCCATAAAGTCTTGATACACTATTAAATTACGCCTGTTATGCATATTAAAAACCAAATCAACCTCCCATCTCTCCGTTGGAAATGATTGATCAGTGACACCATGTATGAATTGTTCACGTGTTAATTTGTTATCATTATTGCTATCGTTCTTTCTCCACATGTCCAAAACACGTGATTTAGATTCATGCAGCCAATCGTTGTAACGATTTCTCCACGCATCCCAGCTAAAGTCCGCAGCAGCATTCTTTATACGGATTGCATCTTGAAAGTCTTGTATACGGGTTAACCTGTTCAACAGCCTCAACCAGAAATGTTGCCACCTTTTTGACAAATGACTCATTCTTGGATTGACAAACTCTCGCTGATTTATTTCAGGTGACCTTCCCCGTATAGGTGTCATAGATCGTCTTTGTTGGTCAGTTAAAGGTTTGCGCTTGGCGCTTTTTATAATCTTATTATAATCAGGCTGTTTAAGTTCTGCCTGTGCCTTAAATTCTTTGTGTTCTTCCAACAGTCGTGAAAGTATATCATAATCCTCAATCAGTTCAATTGCTTCTCTTTCTTCAAGGATTAGTTCTTGCTCTGTAATCCATTCAATAAGTTCATTTGTTATAATCTCCTCTTCAATTAAGACATTCAACCCTTCATCCAAACGGTTTTTGCGTTGTTTAGCCCAACCGGAAATATCATTCCAACGTTTTTTAACAACTGCAATCTGGTGTCGTACGGTATGCAAAGCAGACGGATGACAGAATCTCAAGATAACTTCACCCTTTTTCAAGCAACCATTTACTTGAACTTCTTCATTTTCAAGTTCAAGTTCAAATAATTCATATTCTTCGATCTGTATTCGAATACTTTGGACATCCTCCATAATTGGACCTTGTGACAACAACCGTCTTTCAAGATCAGTCAAACAATGTAATCTTTCCACACAACCAATCTTAAATTCTTTAGAAAGCGTAAAAGCACTCATAAGTCTTTCACCTTTCGTGTGTGACATTTGTGTTATATCATCCCATTTATCCTTCAATGCCTCTAGCTCTTCTTTCAACTCTTTAGCATTTTCTACTTTCCCTTCATCCAGCATAGCTTCACCAGTATTCACAACAGAATCATAACTCGTCTGCTTTTTATCAAGTGCTTTCTGGAAAGCTGTATGGTTATCAATTAGCAGTTTCACTGTGTCAGGATCACCCATCACAGCAGTTTCAGAAGTCAACCCAGGTTCAACCGTATTTAACCATTCCATCAAAGAAGATACTGCATCGTGGAACATCCCATGGAAAAGCAAGGCTTCCTCGAGTCTGTGTTGTCTATCAACAGATATAGAGCAAACTGCATCCCACCTTGAACGCAGATCATCGATCTTGGCTTCAAGTATCGGCACTTCTTCTGGAATACTCTTAGATGCTAAGATCAGTCCCGTCTTTACTGTAGCATTAAGCTTTATCTGCTTCTTTCCAAGTTCGTTTTGATACTCTTTGTGCTTTCTCATCTGAGCCTTTACAGACGGAGCATCTTTACCAACACTAGGGTCACTATTAATTTCTTCTTCAATTTTATCAAGGAATGCCATTAGCTGTTCATGTCCCTCAAAGAATATATGCGACTGACCATAATTTTCATCCAGCACCTTTTTTCGATCTTTGAGTGACATGTTTACATTCTTCCACCGTAGTGCTAATTCATCAAATTCTTCGTTAAGAATGACTGCGTCTTCAGGTTCACAAGTTTCTTTCACTATATCGAGTGACTTCTTTAAATCCTGAAGTATTTCACGCTTACTTGGCATTTCACAAAATAGCTTATCAAAATCCGAAATTTGAATCGTAATTGTCTCAAGGATTGTACTTACAGGCTTAGAAAAGAGCTCGTTCTCTTCGATTTCAATGATCCATTCGAGAATATCTTTTGACAGATCATTAACCTTGCATGCATCATTGAGAGCCGCCTCTAATCTTTCCGTTGTACTTTGTGCCGCCGTCCTAACCTCTTCCCAGTCTGTTTGTAACTCGGTAACAATTTTCTTATAATCACGGCCAGTTTTCACGTCACTAGATTGAATAATAACTTCGAAGGTTTCAACAACATAGATGTATATCTCTTCATATACTTCCAGCTCGACAATGAATTCTTTATGATCTTCAATTTGCTTCTCTACGTCAGCAGGTTTACCTCCATATGGTGTTTTACTCTTTAAAATTACCTTTGAATGTGTCAGCCATGATGACAGTCGAAGAGTATTTTCCTCAAATTTGTTGGCACTTTCATAAGCTTTATTAAGGGAGTGGTTCCTATTTCTTAAAAGTTCTAGAATTTCGTCCCAGCCATGTGTTAGTTCAGCTTGCTTATCTTTAAGTTCTGGTGAGGCATTTCCAGCCTCCACAGTCTTTTGAACAGAGGCAGCTACATGCTCTACATGAGGCCGATGACTTTCTACATCATTTGATACTGTTTTTAATTTTGCAGCTTCTACGTCAACAAGTCGTTTGTCACAAGGGATAGTTTCTTCTGTGATCAAAGTGGTTTTTGTCTGCTTAATCCATATAAGCAACTCTTCGATGGCTACACCAAAGTGTCCTTGATTAATTAAAGTATCTTCAAGTTCAGATTGTTTTTCATTACAATTTTCCAACAGATTGTCCCATCTTTTCTGAATAGTAGCTAAATCCTCGTGTATTCTTTCAGAATCAATGCTATTGACTCTATCAGCAAGTTTATTACCTTTTTGAGTCAATAGTGTAATTTTGTGCTGATTCTTCGTGAGATCTTTCTGAAGTAACCGTTGTTTGCTAAGTTCCTCTCTTATGCTAGTAATACTAGAGGGAACGTCTCCTTTATCTTTAATGCCATCCTCAGCTTTAGCCAGCCACTCCTCTATGAGTTCTTTATCCCTATTGTAATCATCTAAATCATTTTTAATATTATATAAATCGTCTTTTCTTTTGTTCCAAGTGGCTTCTAATGCATCCCAATGCTCCGTTATTTCTGATAACCGTTTATGAACGTCAGCTTTGTTTGTAGGAGAAGCATTGACAACAAGCATCGGAGTTGCATCAGTTAAAGCATTGATCACATCCTCATTGCTGTTGAGTTCAGTATGTAGGTCTTCATGAACCTTTATTAAGTGCTGTATAGTTTCAGGATCAACACTAGGCTCACAACTATCTTCCATCTTAGCCTGTACGTCAAACAGAGTATCTCTAAGTTTCTCAATACCAGGCCAGAACCTTCTAGCTGCTTCAAGACTATTTTCAAGAGAAGTTCGTCGTTGCTTTGCTGCAGAGTTGATATTTTTCCACAGGTTATTTAATTTCTTTTTTTTATCTTTCAATGCGATAGCAGCAGGTGACTCACCATCTTCTTGTAGGATGGCTTCAATTGATTTGTTTGAGTGTTCAATTGGCTTCTCTAGATTGAAAACTCGTGCTTCCTGCTCTTCTAGTTTCTTGATCTCTTCTAAAATAGGCTCCTCTTTAACAGGAATTGGTCCCTGCTTTTTGAACTCTTCTTTCAATTCCTGACTCTTCTCAATAAGATCATCTAGTTCATTCCACACAGTTTCAACCTGTTCAGCTGCAGCACCAATAGTTATTCCCTTGTCTTCGCTTGAAACCTTTAGAACCTCCCATCTTTGTTCACAGTCCTCAAGCTTTTTCTTAATTTCATTCAAACTTTGTCCTGGTCCACTTAGTTTAATCAAGTCATCTCCAGCCACTCGCAAAGTATTCATTAAAGGCTGAAGTTGTTTAATGTTTTCTTCGACAGTTTGGAGTTTTTCCTTTTGCAGTTCTACGCCTTTTCCTTTTTCTTCCTCCAAAACATTCAACAAATTTTCTGTGTTATTCAATCTATACAAAACTTCTTTATGGACATCAGAGAATTGTTGTGCTAACAGCAGAGCTTCAATCAGATGATGGTGACGTTCAGATGTTATTTTATCAAGTTTCTGTTTGTTAAATTTAAGATTATCAAGCTGTTCTTTAATAGGAGCTGCTTCTTCATCTTTACAAGCACTTACAATTGTATCACCCACGTTATATACGTCTTTAAAATGAGGTTCTTTCCCTGAAATAGCAGATGAGAAGATCTGGTGATCAGCTAATTGAGATTTTACCTTTTCTGGCTCAACTGCAATAGGATCCATTACACGATATTCATTCAATTTTTTGCTTGTCCACTTACTTAAATCGTCAAGGTTCTTGTTAAAGTCGTCTACTTTTTCATTTGCCATGAACATGTCACGAGCACTCTCGTCTATATTAATCTTTATTGCGTTAAATTTCTCTTCTTCTACTTCAAAGCGCTTTTTAATCAGTGGGTAATCATCTGGCTTAACAACCTTTTTAAGTTCTTTAGCCAATTCCTTAAGATTATCAAGATCTGGCTTATGCTCAGTTACCTCTTTCTGCAATGTCTTTATTTTTTCTTCTTCAGCTCCATTCAGTTTCTTTTCTTTCAATAATTCTTCAGTTGCACCAATCCAACTGTCTAAATCTTTCTCCTTTGAAGCAAAATCTTCCAGCAATTTATCGGTGCCTACCAAATTGTTTTGTTTTCTTCTGCAATCTTCTTTTAATCGTAAATATTTGTCAGTAAGTTTTTTCCTCTTCTCCTTAACAAGCTCTGCGTCATCAAACGAGCAAAATGGCTGAAGATTGTTCTCATCGTTTCTTACTTCATGTATTAAACCCTCCAATTCTTTAAGATAATTTTCTAACTCAGCTATATGTTTCATTTGCTCATCAATCTTTTGAGGATCACTACATGGTGTATTTTCGTCACAATTGATCTTTTCATCGAGATCATTGAGCTTATTTGCCAGGTCATTACAATCTTTGTTAAATTTTTCAGATACGCCTAGAGTATCATCCAGATTATTTTTACGTTTGTCAACCTTTGAGCCTAAGGAATCCCATAACTCATTCACTCTTTTAAGATCATCTTCCACTTTATTTTTTTTCTCTGGAACTTCAGTGCTTGCTAATAATTCTTCGGCTGTTTTTTGCAAATGTTTTAGGCTAGGATCTCTATCTGTAAACATTCGAGATAGAAGCTTTTGTTCTTGAATTTGTGCTTTTAATACGTTTTCATCAGCAGCACTAATCGGCTTTTGGTTATCAATCAAATCCTTTGTCTCATCTAACCATCCTAACAAAGATTTCATAGCATCATCAAAGTGTCCACACTGTACGAGTGAGCCTTCTAATTTTCCTTGTCTATCAGAAAATCTTTGACTAGCATCATTAGCCTTGTTGTTTAATTCATCTAGCGGCTCTTCAACTTTTCTTCGATCCGCATCAGGATAAGCAGAACTTAGATCTGATCTTATGTTATTCAAATCTAAAACTTGATTTTGAAGTCTGTTTAACTCATTCATGAGTTCTTTCATGTCAATCATTTGTAAATCTAAAGTATCCTTATCACCACCGACAGGCGTTTGATCGTTAATACCTTTTTCTAGATTTATAAGGTTAACATTGGCTTCAGATATTTTGTCGCCAAATTCACCAAGTTGATTTTTCAACTTCTCAAGTTCAGCTAAATGTGCAGGTATATCATTCTTTATTTGCTTTAGATGAGAATCAACTTTAGAGGTTTCATCACCAAATGCATCAGCACCAATCCCCTTTTCCCTCAACTTCCTTTCCCTCTTTTGGATATCATCAAACAATGGCTTATGTTCATCCATTTCCGATTGAACCTGTAGTATACTAGCAATTTGACAGGTGATCTCCTCGATATCCAAAGCTTTTGGTTTGCTGGTTTCAAGATCACAGTTAATCTTTTTGACAATAATAACAGCCTTGTTGACATCTGCTTCTAGAAAATCCCAATCAGAAAGAATAGTTTCAATTTCATTTTTTTTATTGCTCTGTTGTAGCTCCAGCCTTTCAACACGATCTTTGATGTCTTCAGCTTCATCACGGAGATGTTTGGAATCAGATTCTGGATGATGCTTTTGAAGATCATCATTAATACCATTCAATTTCTCCACTCTAGTATTTAAATCACCAATTTTGTTTGCCAGTTTGTCTAAATTTATACATTCTTCAGTGGCTTTTAACTTATCAATTCCAAATAGATTAATATCACTAACAATTTTTTCAGCTTTCGTTAACTTATCTTTGGTAGGTCTGACTAGGTCATTGAAAGTTGCAACTTTACCTTGTATATCAGAAATCTTTATTTGTCTTTTATTTCCAAGATTTTGAACCTTTTCAAAATTTGTCTTCAGATTTTTCAATCGTTCCTCAACTTCTGGAGTGTCTTGAGAGCAACTTGTTATAAGTTCTTCAAAAATCTCATCAAGTTTGTTTAGTTTTGGAAGCTGAGACTTGGTGTCACTCTGGAGACTCTAAAAGCAAATATAATAATAGTTTAAGAACTTAATAAAACTAAAATTTAATTGTTGGAAGTAATTACCTAGTTTTTTCACTTTGGTCCTTATTATCTTATTCCTGATGATTTAAGGGTATCTGCTATTATTAATATGAAATAATATGAAAATATGAAATTCTTGGGGATATATCTGAAAAATAAAATAATTAGCCTTATTATTCAGATTTCAGTTTGTATATCTTAAGAAAAATATCCACCATTTCTACACTCAGTGCATGAATGTTTTTATATAGAGTAATACCATGCAGTTACTATGACAACACCTTCTTTAACGGTGAATTTAAATGAAAATAGCATTTTTTTTGAACCAAATAGAATTTTTTGCAATTTTAAATTTATTATTATGAACAAATAAAAAAAAACAAAAAATTTCCTCGCACTTACATTGATGTCCTTTTGTTGGAGATATAATTTTTCAGGTGAGCAACTGACAGGTTCTTGTGCTTGAAACTTGTCTTCTTTTTCAACCAAAAATTCTTCAACTTCTTTCAACTTTTCCACCAGTAACTTACTTTTATCCAAAACATCCTTTTCACGTTTCTTTTCACTATCCACCTTACCAGAAAGATTACACCATATATTTTTCAGATCATTTATTTTTGCATTCATTGCTTCACGTTCACCAGGTGCGTCACTTGAATCAAGAAGATTTTCACAATTTCTTATCAAACCGTTATATACAGGCCTCTCATCGTCTTTGTCTTTAGAGATTACCTGCAAAGACATAAAGATTTATTTATTTTATCGGATTGGTTTTCAAGATTTAATTATTTATGCCAAAGAAATCAATATTTTTTCACTCCAAGAGTTAAAACAACTAAAGATTCAATAGATCTCTGAAATTAGATGAATAGTTACAATTCCATCAAAAAATAGGTGGAAACATAATATTAATGAATTGTCAAAACAAAAATGATAGCAAAAATAGTTATAATAGTTAAGCAGAAAATGTCAGTTTATGTTTTATTAAACCTAGTGGGTTCTGCTCATTATTACTGAGAATAGATAGAGGTTACAAAAGAAAAATAGTTTAAACTAGTGTGTAATTTCACAGAGCATAAGGAAATCTATCTTTAAAGAAATTTAAATTGACTAAAAAGGTTTGAAATTTGATTCATTTTGGACCTGAGCCAATTAACAAATTATTCCAACAGGTATAGTTACAATAATAATCTCAATGTCTCCAAGAAAACTTTGACATTATCACACAAAAATTTATCAAAAACGGTCAATCCTTTATGAAATCAAAAATCAAGTATTTTGATTGGTGCCATAAGATGAGAACCAGAATTTTTCTACATGCGATTTGCATAGTACGTTATAAAATCAGCCCCACCAACAACATGCAAAAATTAGAAAATCCGTTAGAACTAATTTTTATTAATATTTAAAAGTCTTGTTTTTTACCACTTTAGGCCATTGTAGGATGCCTATAGGCAAACTACTACCATTATTACCACATTTTTTTAAAGAATTAAATCATCAACAAGTAATTATTACAAACGATCAAGTCACTCTGGCTGGGATATCAACTTTTGAAAAATTGACCATTTTGATTGTTTGAGAGCATTTTGGGCCATTTGAGAATGAGAATTTTTCCAGACATGTGATTTGGTAAGATGTCAGGGAAGTATTCTTACTAACATAATGCAAAAAATTAAAAAAACTGTTAAAGATGAGTTTTGTTAATATCAAAAAAAGTCTTGTTTTAGGCCATTTTGGATTTTTAGGTAGGTAGGTATCAATTTAAGTAGAAATGAGGGTTTACATACAAAGAGCAGTAGTGACAAACTATCTTCATGGAAAATACCTCAAAGAAAATAATCTCAAAGAAAATATCGAACTAACTTGCAAAATTGTTGAGATACTACTAAAATTATTAAAAAAAATAATTTCTTATATCATATTGTACAGAATTTTGACAGAGTGGGATGATAATTTCTTTACAAAAATCAAGCAATTACATTGAATTAAATTTAACTCATTTAGGTAACAGTTAAAGCTTCCAAAATGCTATATTTAAAACAAATAGTCTTTTCAAACATTATAAAAAATTCAATCAAAATAGGAACATAATTTTTGGAATAAATAAAAAATGATCATATTCATAACAAAGTTTGGGTCCTGGAACCTAAGAACGAGAACTTTGAGCGGTGAAAATATGGGTCAAAATAAACCTTCTAAAGCCCTATTTTTATGCTGATTTTGAAAAAAAAAAATATCATGAACAAATTTCGAAAATATAAAATTATAAAAATTTTTTTGCCAGACTAAAAGGAGTACTTTCCAAAAGTCAATGACAGCCGTTGTCTAGTAGACGTGAATTTACCACAGTACAATAAACACTGAGAGTTAACTTTTAACTGAAATTACTTAATCACATTACTTTTAAATCTTCTGTTATTTAAAAAGGAGTAATTTCTTTTATTAAATTAAACTAAATTTTCTCAATATTTTTAAGCATAGAATTATTTTAATGGTCTTAAATTTTAAAATAAACTCCATAATTAGAGACAAAATAATAACTTTTATCTTTTTGCTTCATCTACTCTGTATATTGAGTTCATTACAAAGTTAAAGTTAACAACACAAAAGTATCATCACTAATATGAAAATGATAAATGATAGCCATACCTCACACTCTCCAAGGACAACCAATAGTGATCCAGGTTTAATGGATAGCACCTTTTTCTTTTGATCTTCAATTTTTGCTTCAATATTATTGACCCTTCGAATAAAATCATCAATCTGATCTTGCAATGCTCCACAATCTTTCAATTTTTCCTTCAAATCTTTTTCTCGCACATTTAACTTGTTTTGAAAATCTACTATAGGTTTCTTTGTATCTTTCAATTTATCATTGACATTCTTTTCAACAAGGGGATCTTTTTCACTAAAACTTAAGATTTCATCAGCAAACATCTCAGCTTCATTGTATAGACTGTTGGCTTCTTGCACTTGAGATTGTAATTCTTCTACTTCCTTCAATTGTTCTTTTACTTTATCAGCTGTAGATCCTATCGGTTGAAGATTTTCACACATGCTGAAAAAAGGGTTTGATTTATCTTTAACCTCTTCAATCTTATCGCTGAAATGTTTTGCAGAATCTGTCGCCTTACCCGTTTTGACAATTTTTTGCTTCAGTTTTTCAATGAAATCGTTATATTTGTCTGATAAAGGTGTTGTTATTTGATGGACAGCAGTTATATTGGCAGGTTTACCTTCAATTGCAAGAAGAGCTTCCCCAGCATCTTTAACTTCGTCAACATCTGTTTTTTTCTTCAACATTTCATCAAGAAGAGACGTTAATTGATCAACCTCATCTGTTCCCATATCATAGTTGTCACCAAATTGGCAGTTTTCATCAACAGCTCTACTAGCCTTGGTACAAAGTTCTTCAACTGGTTTTCGTTTTTTTTCAAAGTTCTCAATTTCATCGCACATTTTATTAGTTTTATTGTTTGCTTCATTTATCTTTGCTTTTAAAGTCTCAAATCTTTTTTTGATACCCTCACAAATAACTTGCACTGGTTTTGTATCAACTTGTGCTTTCTCGATAAGAAAATCAGAATCTTGTACTATATCTTCTACAATTGGTTTGTATTCTTTTAATTCACCTATCAAAGTCTCAGTGTCTTTTCTTTGATCAGCAAGTTCTTTAGGAGCAATAGAAATACATTCCAAAGTATCACAACGTTTTTCAACATCGTCCAACCATGGCAATATGTTCTTTGTAGCGTTGCTGAACTGTTCTGCAAGTTTCTCTATATCCTTTAAAGCATCTTTCCTGTTCAATGTCCTTTGTTTGACATCATTCCATCGCTTTTTTAAATTGATTATTTTCTCAGTTAAAGAATCTTTTTCTTTTCCAGGTTCAGCATTTGCAATAATTTCTTCACCAGCCTTAAGAAGTTTGTCGAACTTGGGTTCTTGTTTCATCACATCTTCCTCTAGATAAATGTGATCGTTAATTTGCCGTTTATTGGTATCTTTGTCAGCAGAAGTAGGATTTTCATCATTCATTGTCCGTTCCGTTTTTACAAGCCATCGAGATAGTTCATCAAAATCATCCATGAATAATTTAGAAGAGGTGAGTGAATTTTGCAATTTTTTCTCAAGGTTATCAAGGTTACAGGGCATTTCTATCAAAGGTTCTTCAATTGCTGACACTCGTTCATCTACCAAAGCAAGCACTTCCAGCTGCTCATTTGGTTTACTGTGAAACCAATCCTTAATGTGTTTGGCTTCTTTAAGTTTTGGAGAATGTTTGCGTAAGTCATTGCGAATATCCTAAAAATAAAAGCGCAGTTGTTAAATTTTGATAAAATTTTGTCTCACTTAAAAATCCAGCTCTTAGCTTTTCACTACACAAAACAGTGACATGCTTAGAGGACTGTCATCTAAATCTTGATAGAGCTCTTGAGGACGATCACAAAATTGAAAAGCAATTATGATAAAATGACAAATTTTAATAATTTTAAAATTTTATCAGATAAATAATTATTTTTAATAATTTTGTAATGTAATTGTTATGAGCCATGTGGTGATCCAGTTACCAGTTTATAACTATTTCAATCTATTGACAAAATCTGCATAAAAAAGTTCAAGAATTTAAGAAAGAAAATATTCAATCTTGGAGATAATCCTAATCAGTAAATTTAATATAATATTGATGACTTCAAAAAGCTATAAGTAGAGATAGTTCTACTTATAACTTTTTGATGAAATTTAAATTAAAATCACTTACATCAAGTTTCTCTAATTGTTTCTTTACGTTATCTGGATCGGTAGCAGAGCAATCAAAGTGAAGAATCACTTCATGAACCTCAACCACCCAAACTTCTAACTCTTCAATAATTTCCAGTAGAACACTAGTTTTATTAAGTATGTCCTTTTGGTTATTTAATTCATCTTTTGTTTTTTCAAGAGTCCCATAATAATGATCGCTGAGATCATCAAGTTGTTTTTCTGTTTCTTCAGGGTCTTCTAATTGGCGGATCAAACTTTGACCTACACGGTTTACCCCTCTCAATTCAGGCTTACGCTTTTCCAATGTACCAACTAAATGCTAAAAAATTAATATAAACATAAAGAAAGAAAATAAATGTAACAAATACAAAAATTTAAGTGGAAGCTTTTCCGTTTACTGCAACAAAAATCTCAGCTGTACATTTATTTTAACTGCCATTCAGCAATGCTCTACTTTTATATAAAAAAGATTAATCAAGCCAGTCATGCAAAATTAGAAGTAGGCAATGAGAATTTCGGGCATGTGCCTTTTATTGGATCAAATGATAAAATTTAAATTCACAGCCACTTTCTGAAATTCATAAAAAATTTGAAAAAGATACATAGGTGTAATCTGTAGAAATTAACAAAAATTTGAATCGTATTTGAACTCTATGACAGTACTTTATTGCTACAGATCTAACTATGCATAACACTTATTTAAAAATATAAAAGGAAACAAGTATTAAACACTCGACTTACCTCGAGCTGCTTAAGTTGATCTTTTCCCTTCTTTATATCTAGAGCAAACGGCTCAAGTTCATCTAGAACGCATTGAGTTGAAGAAATGAGTTCTTCAATTGGCTCTTTTTCTTTATTAAAGTTATCAAGAGCTTTTTGAATTGATGATAATTTCTTTTGTTTATCTTCAAGTTTTTTTACTAGCTCATGGAATGGTAAAGTGACATCATTCAAACGATTTGCAATTGAAGAGGATGTGATTGGATCATCTTTATTTACATCTAGTAACAATGTAGCATACTTTTCTGCAGCTTCTAATTCTGGCTTGCGATCAACAATCTGCTTCTGAAGATCCTAAAAAATAAAGATTTAAATTATTATTATTATTAAATTATAACTATTGTTATAACATTATTTCATCAGGATAGGACAAAATATTAAATAAAAATAATACTATTATCAATGTGTCCAGCTAAAAAAATAACTTTTAAATTAACAAATTTAAAAAAATTAACTAAAACTAGAAAATAATATGACAAAAAGTTTTTTTTTCGTTTGTTAAATTTTAAAATTAAGTTAGAACTAATTAAAGTCATTATTTCTAATTAAGACCATTTTCCACTCAAAAAAAAAAAAAAAAATAAATAAATAAATAAAAAACTAGCAGTGGTGGGTAGTCAACTATAGTTAAGTCTCACAATTTGGTGACAAAATGATGAGTGATGATGTGATTATAATGATGATGACGATGATGATGGACTGGTTTCTTATTGAAAAATGTAATAACGCTAGTTAAAATGTAGTGTATTATTTCAAACTACTTGATTGGGTATAAATGTTCAAAATATTTACAAACTGATAATAAAAAATAACTAAGTAGAATTATTGTGCTCTACACAAAAATTAAATTTATATTAAATTTTAATTTTGGAACACCAAATCATTTGCCCAAAATTATATAAGAAGACAAAGACCCAAATAATACATTTATTTAACAGATTTAATTTTTGAAGAGAAAAAAATAATTTGTGACATTAACATGTTTGAGTTGGTATAAAACTAATGAGAGCGATAGGAGAAGAAAGAGACTACAATCACTAAAAAAGACTTCTAAAAAGGCATCATTATTGGCGTCTAATATTAAAGACGTCTAATATGAGATTAAAGTATAAATCATAATTTAATCATACTGACTTAAGTTCTTTGAAGTGTATATTGACAAACTTTTGCTTGATATACATACCTTGAGTTCACTGATTTGCTTTTCAATATCGTCAGGTGATGAGCTGGCAGGGTTTTGTAAAGCTGATGTATTAAGGGCAAGAGGAAGCCACTTCTTCAACCCTTCGCACACATTTGTAAAATTTCCGCCCTTTTCAATTTCATCATCAAGTTGTTTATCTATTCCATCTAGATTCAAACCACACTCATCCACAGTCTGAAAAATAGCTGTGATTTTCTCTTCGATATGTTCGGGATTCATGCCGGCATCGCTAAGTGATTTTGGTATCTCCTCTCCAAGACGTGCTAATTCAGGCTTTTTAATTTGGAGGTTCTCTTTCAATTTCTAAAAAAAAAAAAAAATAAATAAATAATAAGATTTTTGCAGTGCAATCCTAAGTAAATGTTGAAAATACCAAAGAAATTAAAAGTTTTTTAGGAGGCAGTTTTCTAAGCCTAAGCGAATTAAACTTTCTAACTTAATCCATAATTTATTAACTTCCAAAAAAATTTAAATGCTGTTCATGTAAATGATGCCAAAGTTAACCTATACCATACGGCAAAAAAGTATCCATACCATACATATATCTTTTTATATTATTTTACACTTAGTCAACTCATATAAAATAAACAATTTTATTGGTTTTACAGGAAGTCCATATTATCTCAAAAAATTTAGTTTTCAGTAAAATTGCAATCTTTACTGGGTGATCAATCTTGAGACCTTTCAAGACTATAGGGTACAAATCAAAAGAATTTCCAAAAACGGTTTTTAAGCATGTAATTTAATATGATAGTTCAAATTAATCAGGGTAGGTGAATTCCTGTATTATTATAAAAAAGCTATAGCATCAACTCAAATAACTTCTGAAGTATTTCATGTTCAAAAAAAAAAAATCGTTTTGATGTCCTAACATGCAATCTTTTTCAAATACCTTGACTTTTTCTTTAGCTTCTTTAGCTTTATCAACATCTCCTCCGAATACTTGTGGTTGGTTAGATAGTGCCATTACCTCCGCAAGTAAGTCATCAAATGGTGCTAACTTTTCAGAACAATTATCAATTTTCTTCACACTTTCCTCACAAGTCTTTTCTCTCTTTTCAATATCATTCTTCAAATTCTTCCATCGTTCATTGGTGTGACTAATCTCATCTCGTAGCTCAGGAATTCCATCAGTAATGTCACATTTCTTGCTTGCATTTAAGATAGGTTGGTTTGTTTCTTGATATTTACTGTATAAATCACTGTGTCTATCAACTTCTTCATTAAATTCCTACATAACAAAATAAAATATACATTCTAATTATCTCGAAAAATTATTTTTGCTTGTAAATTCAAAATAAGCAAAATTTCTATCTTACTATCTTTACTATCTTTTTCATACAGAATCTGCCTATCACTAAGCAATGCTCATTTTATGAGAAAAAAGCTATCTACCTGTAACTCTTTCAATTGTTTCTTAACCTTTTCTTTATCAGAAGAAACTGGTTCAAATTTATCCTTCTTCCTTTCAGCATCAAGCATGAAATTATTCAAATCTTTCATGAGATCTTTTTGTTTTCTAACTAGTGGATGTATTAAGTCGATAATTTCTTTACGTTTGTATGAGCGGTCTTTTATATCATTCCAATATTTACTTGCATTATCTAATCGACTTTGCAATGCTTCCTTTTCAGGACCAGGTTCAGCTGATTCGATGAGTGTATCACCATTTTCAAGCATGGTCTCGTATAATGGCTCTTTTCGGACTATGTCCAAATGCACAAGCTAAAATAAAGTATTTAAAATTAGAATGTTATCAATCAAAAAAAAAAAAAAAAAAAAAAAAAATAATAATAAATAACTATTGGACTGCTGGAAATTACATTGGCAATAAAATGATCACATTTCTTCTCATTTTCAAAAAAAAAAAATTAATTTTACCAAAAAAATTTTAACATGTCAGCAAACTCAGAAATTAATTTTTCAAGCTAAATGCAAAAATGTCGTTTTCAGACAAAATATGACATTTTCTAAGACTACACGCTACACCCGATAAATAGTTCTAGATAGCCAATATACAATAAGATATTTTTAAACATCAGACAAAACTTCAGTAAAACTTAAACACAATTTTTTGGAATAAATAAATAATCTGACATATCCTCAGGGCACAAAATGCATCTATATTCCTTCAGCTTCAAACAAAAGTAGAAAATAATTTAGAAAACTCATTGAGAAAATTTAAAAACGTCATTATCGAGCATATTTGACACCTTCAGGACCCAAACCCGAACCTGGAGAGCGATAATTTTTGGCAAGTGAACATATGGAGTAAAAGATGGTGTCTACGTTCTGTTAACATTATGTAAAATGTAAAATAGAAGGAAATATAATAGACCTTTAAATAAAATGAGTAATTTATCCACATTAAATTACTTTCCGGGTTTATAGACTTTCTTACAAATAATTGCATATCATTTCTAAAACTGGATGCACTTTATGAAGTTGTGCTCTATTTTCTCATCATGAATATCGCATTGCAATCTTTGTTGCTATTGAAGTATAAGAATTATTTGGAAGCAATTACGTGCCCTTAATTTAGAGAAAATCTGGGTATAGTATAAATCATCAGTTGTATAGTAGTCGATGATCTTTGGTTTATGAACAATTTCCATAAAAATCAGAAGTCTGAAATTTTTATTTTGTTCAGGAGTTGAAATATCTAACCATTAATATAAGTAAATGCTACTAGAATTAAAAAAAAAAAAAATAACCCATATATGCCGTGTACAATTGTGCTGCAAGATTTCCATTTTGAGGTAAAGCTCAAGTAAGTCTAACACATAAGCATTACTTGTCATTCTGACTTGAAGACATCTAAACCAATGCAGGAGAAAGAATTAATCCCTCTATCTCTTTACCAATTTAAATTCTGACTTTTTCCCACTACTAGTGTTGAAGTACAGCTGCATTATACTGATTTCCTCCTTGCCTCAGCCCACAACATCTACCAGGCATAACACCACTTCTAACAAGTACAACAACTCTGCTACAACAACCACCGAGCTGTGCAACTTCAAGCATACTGTTATTATTTTAATGAATTGACTCACTGCTACTACTACTACTACCAGAATCATCAGCATTTGAAACAATTTGTCTGCTCGACAACCTCCAGTTTGCACCCCTCTTTGATGCTTGGTTTTTGGCTGTCTGGTATCAGGATCAAATGAATTCAAAATATTTGTGTCAGTATTAGAACCTGGATGGAAAGTTTGGATAAATTAATTTTGCATAATGGGATCAAGATTTGTATGACTTGATATTGATCCAAAAATAGGAAAGTCAAATTTCTGAAACTGATCTGGTTATTGGAATTATCAACCAGTTTTCAAACTCTTAATCACATTCATCTTCATTTTTTAAACTAAGCACATCTCCTTAATCATATTCATTCTGCCTCACTATCACCATTTGTGTCATCTAAAACAAACCTCAAAATTTTTTCAATATTTGCAAACATCACAGTTTCTTAGAAATTATTTTTCAGTGCGGTCCACACAATATAATCTACTTTCATTATTTTGAAATATGGGTCCAATAAAAAAACCTCTATAAAACACCAAAAAGAGATAAATCTTCAAGATCTGCTGTGTATGCCCCTAGGAAAATAAGGTGATAAATAAAGGAGCGTGGCAAGAAAAGGGTTAATTCACATGTGAATTCAGCAACTACAACTAAAGAAAAAATCACTATTTATCACTTTTATCTTTGAAAAACATCATATTTAAAGCGGAACTTTATGACTCAATTTTTATAAATTGACAAAAACATTAAATTTGGCTAAAATAAGATTGAAAAGTACATATTACAATAAAATAAGAATTTTTGAAGCGTGTAGGTAATTCAATTTGATAAATTAAAAGTGAGATTTTGCCATAATATGACTAGTAGTATCTACCGTTGACCGTTGTGTTGATAAGTATCAGGAATTTTTTGCAGATGACCACATTTTTAAAATCATAACATTACGCAAAAAAAATTTAATAACTAATTTTTATAACTTGCATGAGATATTAAAAACATGAGAATTTCTGTCTAAAGCTGACCATTTCCTAAAAAAGAATTTCTAATCAGTTAGATAAATATGTTATAATAAACCTCCAATGCGAAAATATGCTCAAAAGACATCTAAATGGTGTGTTGATTTTAATACATAATAGTTTTGGCTTTGTATATAAACCAATAACAGTCTACCTCATGCTCTTGTTGAAGCTTGGTCAGACGATCATATTCAATAGTCAATGGCTCTTCAATATCTAGTTTTTTAGATAAATCATCCATACCATCAAAAGTATTTTGGAACTCTTGACTTTTGAGAAGAGAGCTTTGCAGTCTAGCGTAACGAATCTCAACTTTTGTAGAAAAATTATCAAATAAGTCTTGTCCCTTTTCCACCATGTCACTGATGATTTCTTTCAGAGATGCATCTTGTCTAATATTCTTAATTAACCAGTCACCATGATCTTTGGTGTTTCTAAGCAACGGTTTTTTCTTGATAATGTCTTCTTGAACTTCCTTTAAAAAAATTGTTTTTAAATCCATTAAATGATGAATGTGGTGTGAGAATACATCCACCTCCAAATTAAGGTAAAAAAGAGAATAAAATAGTAGTTAAATGATTATTACTTTTAAGAATTTGGTTTGAAGTTTGGAGAAACATTGCATAAATTATAAATATCCACTTATAATTTCAGGCCATGATATTACATTTTAGATATATTTAAAATAAAAAGTGGTACACTTCGATTTTGCTTTAAATGATTATGCTATATATCAAAAAGCAATAAATTGCGAGCCCCAAAGCATTCAACTATATGATTTCATTGTCCTAGTTTTAACTGAATTTCACATTCATGACAACAGAATAATTTATGAGCAATCTTATTTAAACATTGAAATTAAATATTTTTACTGTATCGTAAGTAAGTTCACTGCATGCTTAGGTTTTCCTTAGTTGAAATATCATTATTTCAAATTCACCAACTGTCATTTTCTGGTCTACTTTATAAAAATCATAAATATTTTTGAAAAAAAGTAATAATTAAGCCTATGTTTTGATAAGCAATTGATACCTCAACTTCTTTCAATTGTCTTTTTAATACATCAGTTCCAACTCCAATAGGTTCAACAACACCAGGTGTTTTACTTGCTTCATCAAACCAAGCAATAAATTCTTCATTACATTCATTAAGCTTGTATGCTTTAGTCGCATATTCGTTAAGATGGTCATATTTTTCATGTAACAAGTCACGCAATCTCCGATGACGATCATTTAACGAATCTACTTTCTTCTTCAAAGTCTTTTGTTCAGGAGAATGTTCATCAGCTTTTTCTGCAAGTATTTTACTAGTATCATTGTATGCTTTAACACTTGGAAGAATGTCTGAAAACTGTTTCACCAAATCATTAAGGTTTTCCTGCTCCTTTGATATTTTGTCTTTATCAATACCATATAATGGTAAGTCACAGACTACACAATGTTCAACGTTGTCTAAAAGTTCACTGATAGGTTTCAAGTGTTTACAATATGTATTTGATAACTCAAGCAATTCAATTAGTTTAACCTCACGCTTTTTTATTATTGAAGTTAGTTTACAGTAAG
Source organism: Euphysa ruthae (assembly GCA_035046665.1). Taxonomy (NCBI): domain Eukaryota; kingdom Metazoa; phylum Cnidaria; class Hydrozoa; order Anthoathecata; family Corymorphidae; genus Euphysa; species Euphysa ruthae. The sequence continues at coordinate 23,620 of JAUZNK010008663.1, forward strand.
ATACACGGGATTTTTCACATTCACTTTTCACAATTTGTTGATCAACATCGGCATTATCAATGGTTTGATCACAAATTCTTTCTAAAGATTCTAGCTTTGGAAAATGTTTGTCGATAATATGCTGAATTACATTTGTTTCCTTTATTTGTTTAGCAATAGAAGGCTCCTCACATGGAAGGGGCTCCAAATCAGCTACTTTCTTCTCAGTATGATCCAGCCATTGTCTAAATGAAATGCTTTCTTCTTCAAACCTTTGAGAAAAATTTGTTTCTTCACTAAGTCTCTTATATCGAATAGAAGACTTGCGTTTGATTTCATCATAGCGTTCCTTAACTTTTTCCAATTTGTTAGTAAGCTTTTTCATATCTTCACCAGGTTCAGTATTTTCAAGGATTTCTTCTGCTTTCTTTAAAACATCTTCAAAAACAGGTTCTTGTTGTAATATGTCATTATGAATTTGATCATGCGTCTTTTTTTGATCTTTGACTGTTGCAAATTTAGCAGATATAGGTTTTTCACTATAAATACGTTCTTCTAGAACAGAAAGTGCATCTAAAAAATCATCAAATGTTTCTTGAAATTTTTGTGATTGACTTAAAGCCTCTTGCAATCTGTTTTGTCGAATCTCAATTTTCATCCAAATTTCATCCAACGGTTTACTGATATCATCAAAAGCTGCAATAACTTCTTGGCAAACTGGGAAATCACCTTTGCATTCTTTAACAATAATTTCCATTAGACTGGCAGAACTATTCACATTTGGTTTGTGTTCAATAAATCCATCTTGAACTGCCTGGAAAATATAATAAAAATAATTATATAAAGATTGCATTTTACAAAAATTGAAAAAAAAAAAAGGACATACAATAAATATTGTTTAAACTCTACATAAAGATCTGTAACCATCAATTTACTTGGAAAATGTTTTAATTATAAATATAT
>JAUZNK010008674.1:0-41783 GCA_035046665.1 Euphysa ruthae
GAAGAGGGTTTATTAAGTGAACAAACGTTATAACAGGAAGAGGGTTTATTAAGTGAACAAACCTTACAACAAGAAGATGGTTTATTAAGTGAACAAAAATTTATATATTTATATATATATGTATATATATAAATAAAAAGCGCAAACCTTAAAACTTTTTATTCTAAAAAAATACCTGTGCTTTCCTAACAACAGATCTAATTTTTCTATAAACATTTTCTAAGTCCTGCTTTTCTTTCAAAAGTACTTTACTTAAATCTATGAATGAAGACATCTCTTTATCTTTTGTGTGGTGCTCCGATTCAAATTTCTTAACTTGCTCCTAAGTAAGACATAATATCAAGTTTAGAAAAATAAGCCATAACACAAAATCTTAGGAAAATCAAACATGATCACTACCCAGTACAAAATTATTTTAAAATAGCTGATATAATGATTATATTTCTTAAAATAGCATCTGCTAGTATTGCACTAAATAAAACCACTTTACCAATACAATAAGCAGTGCGAGATTCAACCCACACTAAAAAAAAAATAGACACACACAAAATGAGAAATACAAAAAAATTTAATGGACAGATTTCTAGAAAACATAAAAAAAGTAAACTTGAGAAATTTAGCCAGCTAACTGCAAAAAATTTAAAAATATAATTAACAGACTCAGCAAAAAACCATGCTAATTTTTTATCCGTTTTTGCCACGTTTACTTTTTTTTTTTCAAAAATCTGACTTAATCACATTTTTGTTCGTATTATTTGCAAAAAATTAGTAAAAAATAATAATAATGATATTGAGTACTAACATTGTTAAATGAGCAAACATACGGACAATACAGAATTCAAAGTATCATCAATATAGATGGTAGCTTGTCATACAAAAAAAAAACATTTTAAAACTATAATAAATGCTATTCTATATAATGACAAAATTTCAGCAGTGAACAACAATTTATGAAATAAACATGTTAACTTAATTTTTAGCATTTTAAAACATAGATTTAATTATTGCTTGCCAAACCTAATGTACGGTTCTGGAAAAATATCCATGAATATATACCCACTCATCCTCTGCTCCTCTATTCAGTCAAATTATGTGTGTAGTTCTAAGATTTTTGCAAATTTTCTTGGCCCTATGACCATTATTTTGGCTACAATTCACAAACTTGAAAGTTGTCTAGACTCTCTTTTAAAGGTTTTTTTACTTACAAGTTTTTGAGAGAAACTACACTTGAACTTCAATAGCAAAAATAAATAATATGTCTATAATTCAAGGCCCAAAAATTCAAAAAAATGAAATCACCATAAAATCGTGTGGCAAATTGCAAATGTGTAATGGCATCAATTACTGTATCTTACCTAATCATACTAGATATTAAATAGAGAATAATCTTACTGAGAACATGGACTAAAAATCTTAGCAGGAAAAAAATAAGCAGCACTATTACGGCCAAAGAAAAATTTAATGAACAATTTTATATAAATAATAATAACAATAATAAAATATAAATAATAAATGATATTGACTAAAATGGCTACATAAACCAAGATTGGTTTATGTTTTCGAAGTAAAGTAAGTTTAGTTGCTTAAGGTATATACTATTCTTAGCAAAAATAAACATGCAAATTTTAAAGATTGTTGCTTCACTTTTTTGACCACGCAAATTTTAGACTTCAATAGCTTTAGTTTCTTTAAAAAGGCATTGATTTGTCAATACCTGACTGAGTTTGTGATCATTCAATTACTATACCTCTGCATCATTGAAATGCTTTTCATAACTTGGAATTTTATCCTTATACTTTAAAGCTTGCTCTTCAGCTTCAACCACACCCTAAAACAAACAAATTTTAACAATGACATTATGATTAACGAATAAGGGGGCACCAGATTAGACAAGATAGATAAAGAATAGCAGTCTGTATTTAAAAAAAGAAAAAAAAAATTAAATTAAAAAGAAAACAAAGAATAAGATTAAAGTTCTACATATGTTTTTAAACAACAAATACCATTATTTATATACTTTTGATTGAATTTCTCTCGAATTAGGCTCTAAGTGACAAAAATAACAGATGAATTAGATATTGATAACGCATTGCATCATTGCCCTACAATTAAGTTCATGATTTATTTCACATCTCTTAACTGGTATCATAAGTAAACCAGAAATAGCACAATATTATTTTTAAATTTATTTATCTAATGGCAGGAGATCATCGAAAGTCAAACTTATTAAAAGATGACCAACCAGGCATGGCTAGAACTAGAGGATTCACGCACTAAAGTACTGATACTTTATAAAAATCACAAATATTCAAAAAAAATGATGTCAATTCCAAACCATTATTAAGTTCCTTCACGTTCCTGATAAATCAAATTATAATATAGATGATTCCAACCAAGAAAAAAAGTTCAAGGTTTAAACCATTGTTAATTACTTATTCTGTGATGTAAATTAAAAACTCCTCAAATTAATATTTCTATCGATGAAGAACTGCTGCTTTAGAAAGGGAGACTTAGTTATAAAAATATATTAATATAATTGATCCATATTTGGTATTAGAATCTTTAATTATTACAAAGTAAGAAGATGTTTGTGGAATTAATTTATTTATCTTGGAAATGAAACAGGCTAAGCCATGTGAAACAACTCTTTTAAAAGTGATGACTTTGCACCAAAGCTGACGTATCACTTGGAGAACAACTTCTTGGCAGTTAAGTCGCATAACAGTGAAAAGTTATTTCCTCACACAGTACAGTACAATGCGGAACTGGCATATCTGATCAACTAAAGGTACACAAGTCAACTTCTTGATAGTGCAACACTATTTTACTTATTTTGTACAACAAATCCAATCCCGAAAAAACTCATTTTTTGTGACTTAAATCAAAAACACTCCAAAGAATCTTCAACAGCTCAAAAGCATTAGCTCCTGTATTTTTTCAGACTTTTTCCTCCAAGTACAAAGAAAATCAACTTTTAAAAGGAATGAAAGTGTTCTGAATGAAAGTAGATATCAATGTAAAACTGCTATTATACACCCAAGACTCTGCCTTTTCCTTGTTTTGAAAAATCTCATGATGCTCTTTGCGCTATAACTTGAGAAGCAACATTCTACAAAGGAATATTAGTTAACAAAGAGGCAATATTTAACATATTAGTTAACAAAAATTGTTTTTTTTTTAACTTTTTGTTTATTATGCACACAACTATTTGCTTTATATATATATTTGTTGTTTTTTCTTAACATCAATGGTTAACAAATATTTTTACTGGATGCAGGGTATAAATAATCAGAAAATCATTCAAAGAGTTAAGGATTTATCATGCACAAAATAATTATGTCTAAATTATCAGTAAACACGTACTATCTTCTTATCCCTAACTATCGCCCATGCCAATTCTTTTTTTAACTCTTTCACTTTAATCTTCATCTCTTTCAATTGTCTCATATCGTTGTACTTCTCCTCCCAAATTTTCACTTGATTGTGAAGTTCAGGAATAACCTGAAACGAAGAGCAGCAAATGTGTTGACATGTTCTACTTTCCAAAAGCTATTAAATATATATCATTATACCCTAAGCACCTTTGTTATTTAAAGGAAGGAGTCCTAAAATAAAATTTTTTTTGGATTACAAAATTATAAAGTACTCCACTTGTTCTTTAAAGAAAGAAATCATTGCATTTAATAGTGTAAATGATGCCCTACAATAAAATTTACATTTTTAGACCTAAAATTGACCATGTTTTGGGTCTTGAGGAAGAAGCTACATAACATTTTCAAAATAGCAAATGCGCCTAACACATTAGAATTAATATTTCCCAACATAAAACTGATTTTTGTCATTTTCAGTTTATAAATCAACACTTACAACTTATACCTCAGTCATTAATTCAATTAGTCAATTCTCAAACTCGTCCACCTAGGACTCACACTAACTTGACTCACCTCAACATAACAACCAAAATAGTCTTTGTATCTCCAATTTCAAAATCACATGCAAATTTAATAAAATACTAAACAAGCACTGTAGTAACTAATGGACTTTCGAACAACGTATTTCTTGAAAAACCGATAAATCTCCAATAAAATGACAAGATATACTTTTGAATGAATAAACCAATACAAAATTCCACCCAAAATACATCAAATAAAATTTAATTACATAAAATGTTTTTATCGTAGTATAAACTGCTGAAAAATTGCCAGTAATAAAAATTAGATATCTTTAAAAACGCCAGACACGCTAAAATAGTTTTTAACAAGTGGCCATTTAAAAGATGTCATCTATAGTCCCACGAGTAATTAATTAAACGAGTTTTGAGAAAAATTCAAAAAAATGTTTAACTATATTTGAACGTTATAAAAAAAAAAACAAAAAATAGTGACAAAAAAAGCTCTCTATGATCCTTGGGTCCAGCTCTGAATAACAAATATTTTTTTAAAAAATCTGAAATGCTACTTGTCTATATTTATTACCTAACACCATTCTTTGTACAAAATTTCAGAAAAACAACATTATGGATTAACAGATGAATACAAGTGATTTTGTAGGACACTGTTGGTTTCACCAGAATTTCAATAAATTTTAATCACTAGCAATTAAGGAAGAAATCATTAGAGATAACATTATGAAAATAACACAAACCGAAAAATTAGTGACATGAGTAACAATTGATTACTTATGAAATTTAAGCGAATTCTAAACCTCATGGCAAACTTCAGAATAAAACACACTTTAATTAAAAACAGAAATTAAATTAATATAAATTACCTCTTTTTTTCTTTTGAGAGTCTCCTTGATCTCCTCTTTTTCTTGTTGGATTAACTGATAATCAACAGTCATCTGGTCTAGCTGTGTTGCTCTCAGAAAAAACTAGCAAAAAAAAAAAAAAAAAAAAAAACGCTTTTAAAGACTACAAAAAATTTCAAAAACTGTGTAAATAAACGAATCTCATTCCAACTTACAAAATAATGCCATTATTTTAAAGAACTAATAACAAATTCTAATAAAAAACTGCTAAAAATTTTTTGATTACATAGATATTGTGCCTAATTCATCTTAAATAACCTTAATTACAAATATGTTATTGAGAAAACATGATTTTCAGTTCCTAATTAAAATCTCCAGCCTTTTCAACTATAAAGATGGTTGTTTAACAAAAAAATCTGGAGAAATCTTAAAATGCTTTTAAGAAAATGTTCAGAATGGGAATTTTGAGCAGGAAAACCATGATTTATCAATTGCAAATTTCATCTATTATAATGGAAATTGCTAGTGCAAAAAAAAGTTTTTTTGAAATGATAAACCAAAACCTTACCATGTATTTATCCCTTTCATTTGATGTATTTAAAAATGAACGTGAAGTATCTTGTGTCAAAATGGATACAGGATTGTCAATCTAAACAAATTTTAATGAAACATGAGATAGAATGATTAGCACCAATTTAAAATTTAGAGTCTGTTAAATTTCCATGAAAAGGAGGTATTTTAGGTTCCTTGATTGTTGAAAGACAGGTAGTTTATGATCTTTCGGTTTTAGGTGAAAAATCAGTTGTAAAGTGTACGTTGAACTTCTGTGAAAAATTTTTACAGCCTGTCAAGTTTCAGTGAAAAGAAGAATTTTAGGGTCTGCCAGATCAGCCAAAACCAGGTAACTTAGATTCCACTAAATTTAGGGTCTGCCAGATCAGCCAAAACCAGGTAATTTAGATTCCACTAAATTTAGGGTCTGCCAGACCAGCCAAAACCAGGTAATTTAGATTCCACTAAATTTAGGGTCTGCCAGATCAGCCAAAACCAGGTAATTTAGATTCCACTAATTTTAGGGTCTGCCAGATCAGCCGAAACCAGGTAATTTAGATTTCACTAAATTTCAGTGCAAAATAAATCGTTTACGGTTTATCAAATTTTTGTTGAAAATAGATGGTTCAGGTTCTCTCAAATTTTGGTGAAAAACAAGTAATTTATGGTCTGTAAAATTTCAGTTAAAAACAGGTAGTTTTATAAAATCTTTAGAGAATACAGGTAGGTGAAGGTGAGTTGAATTTCAGAGATAAAGAAGTAATTGGATAAAATTTAATCAAAATTTATCTTCTAGACTAATTTCCAGAAAATAAAATAGATTGTGTGGCTAAATTAAACTACATTTCATTAAACTAAGTAATTACTCACTTGTATGTTGAGCTGATCTAACATTGCTGCTAGCTCATCTTTTCGAGTAGATACTACTTTACCTAAAAATATTCCAGGAGAGTTTAGAGGTTACAATAAAAAAGTGCTTACATGCAACTGGACTGAGGATCATCTGGCTTATTATGAAACGTTAAAAAATTGTTAAACTGAAATGAATTAATATATCATAATATATATTAATATATATTATAATAATTATAGTAATATATATATACTAATATTAATACATTAATATATATTAATCATGATCCCTTATTAATTAAGTCACTTGAAGATTTTAGCATATATTTACGCTTTAAAATTGCCGACATAATAATTTCATTTACTAAGTCTGCAAACCTAACACCAATATTTGATTGCTAATTTATTTGTATATCAGCAAGTAAAAAATTTGATTTATTATGCCTTTTCATATTTTCTACTAAAAAATAATATAAATATAAATAATATTTTGGAATAATAAGCAGTAAATATATGGCATGATATGATACCTAATAAGTAGCATAATCTAACGTTTAATGTAATGATGAAAGAAGACAAGATTAAGATAATATTTACAAAGATTTTTTACCATCCACAGATTTTAATTTGTATGCCGAAGCGCCATTATTACTAATGCGTCTCTGTATAGTAATACTGGTACCATACTCTTCTTGTTTGTATGCATCTGTGCCACGATTCCTCACCACTATTATGATATTACATGCACTGAAAATAAGAAGTTTCAAAATTACGTCATTATCAATTAAACTTTTAAAGTATCTAAGACAAAACCAAAATTAAATGTTATATTTAAAACTAAAAAAGCTAAAAGCTAAAAAGCAATAAATAATAAATAAGTATAATTTTAAGAAATTGAACCTAGAATTTTATTCTAAAATGGTGACATTTTGAAGTTGTTAGGAAATACAGAATATAGAGTATTCCTTAAAAAAACAATAAAGCAAATTTTTCAAAATCAAAGATTGCTTCAAACAGATATAAAACTCTTAACAAAGTAGAATTTTTCATAAAACAATTTTGCTTGCTTATAAGGAAGTAAAATTTTGAAAATTATGCAGCTTTTGAGATATTCACATTTAGTACATTTTTGCTTCTTTTATTAAGAATTCTCATTCAAATATTTGAGACACAAGATAATGCAACATTTCGTGACCCCAGTTCTAATAATTTAAAGTAACATAAATATTATATAATACTGATTTTCCAAATTTGCAATGAAAAACAGCTTGAGGTCTGCCTAGAATGAACTTTAATTTGACAGCATCTAAATAATGCTAATTGAAGAGACAAACATGTTGTCTTCATAAGGAAGCAATTAAAGGCAATATAAATCTTACCTACAGCCTTCCTTTATAAAGCTTTTTAAAGAATTTCCTCTACTTGTTATGTTGGCTTTACCACCCAAACCAACAATTATACCAGTGAGAATAGCACTTTTTCCACCTAAACATAAATATATAATATAGGAATATTATTTAAATATTGTAGGTTTTGAAAAAAAACCATTTTCATATATTTAATGACAAAATTGTAATTTTCTCTCTCATCAAACAGCTCTACTTCTTTAGCAATTTACTTTAAAAAGTGGTGATATTCATATTGGGAAATGATTGAGAATAGAGACCTCTTTATTTATCTTTCACTTCAATACCTTTCAAAATACTTTTTTTTTTATTCAAAATGTAAATTATAAGGAGTTACCCATAGTGACTACAACTGTTTGAAAATCAAATTACAGGATATTCCTAGGAATATCTATTTAAGCCCAAGAGATGTTTTTGTAAATTCCCAGAACATTCATAACAATTCTTGTTGTACTGTTAGAATAAGCAATAACCAATATTTACAGACACAAATAACAAAAAACGCCAAACTTTTTGAAACAAACAAATTTCAAAGGCATAATATTTAAGAATTATAAACCAAATTCTATGATATTCCAAAATTGGAGCTGCCACATTTTTAAGTCTAGTCATAGATTTGGACATAAAATCAGAAAAAAAGAATCCAAAATAAATAATATAGACAATAAGCTTACTTCCATTGTTTCCAACAATAAAATTTACATTTGAGCCCAGAGAAACTTCAAGCTTTGTATGACACATAAAATTTGAAAGCGTTATCTTTTCAAATATACCTGCCTCAGCCTCATCCTAAAAATAAGCATACAGGTAGAGCATGGGTAAAAAAAAAATCATTTGAAAGTATGTAAGTTTATTTAAATTTCAGAAAAAAAATTCAAAATATATATATGTTAACCACCAAAATAAGAAAAGAAAATCTATTTTCTAAGAAATAATCTTGTAAATTGATTTTAAAAAATACATGTATACATTTTTTGGACTACAACTTGTAGTTCAATTGGTTGATTAAAATTCCAACGTTTTCAAATTCCAAGAAAACCCAGATTTTAGTTGAAGTAAAAATGAAAAAGGTCTATACCATTTTTTTATTAGGCATACCCTGAAAAAAATATTGGTAAAGTTAACCCACATACTTCATTATAACAATTTTAAAGTAGTGACCTAGTGACCAGATCTTATGCTCTCTTGCTTCCCAACCTTGTGAGAATACTTATTTTAATAAAGGATTTGTTTGAATAAAGACCTACATATTAGCATCCCAAGTGCTAATTTAATGAGAATTTGAAAAGAATAAAAGTATAATCACAATCTGGAAAAGTTGATAACTAAAATAAAAATGATCTCATGGTAGAACACTTAAAGTTTCTAGGTGATAGACATAATAGGATAGTAAATTCAATTTATCACCTTAATTGTTAAGTAAAAAGACAAATAACACCGCATAATATAAAAATATATGTCTTTACATAAGAAGGACAATTAAAAATCAATTATCACTGATAAATGACGACACTAAATTAAAAAATGAAGACACTAGATTAAATTGTGAATGTGCCAGTCAAAAATATAGTTGTGATTTTATTGCTTTACTTTATATACAGAATTCATATATAAAGAAAATACGACTATCTTTTCAAACTTAGTTTCACACAGCAGACAGAGGTTTTACAAGTTTGTGGTCCAAAAGACACAGTGCTGTCATAATAATTTCACAACTTATGATTTTGTGGTCACTTTTTATTTTTAATGAAAAAGAAACAAAGTCATTTGACAGCCTTTTTATTGCACAAAATGTACCACCAGCAAGAGTAATTGACTAAAATTATGTATAAAAAATATAGAGAAATGATAAAATTATCCTTATTACAGCATTATTGTTGTGATCTGCATATTACTCTTTTTTTTCAACAGGATTTTAAGACAAAAAATTGGAAATACAAAGTTAACAAAAAAAATACTTTGAACTATAGTGAGCCAAATACATACAGTAACTTTAAAGTCAGGAACTGAATTATCATTCTCAACTTCAAAGTCAGTACACTTTTGTTTTTTCTTATCAGGAGCTATATCTCTATTTGTTGAATCATACAAGTTTTCTTTTTCATAGTATCTTCTTTTATTCATTTTAAAATCTTTTAACCTGCATTATAACTCAAAAATAAAAATCGAAAGCTTTTAATTGGTCCAAAGCTATATTAGCCAGTTGAAATAAATGTTACGCATAATCACATTAACATAATTCTAGATTTGAAAAGAAATTGTTTTCAAAATGAATAAAAAACCTAAAATTTAAGAGGATTCAATTTAGGTGAGTAAGAATTACATTTTTGGACAGTTTTTGGCAGAAAATTATGGTACACCAAACAAAATAACTAAATACTGAAGAACAAAACTCTGATTTCTTATGTTTTAGAATTGAATCTTTCATGCTCATTGATTGAGCTAAAAAATTATATGCTAAATACTATCAGCCAATAGCTCATAGATGTTACCAAAACAGACATGGAAGTCAACCCTAAGAAAACATCATTCTAATTTAGAAATTCGATCTAAATAACCTAAAATTCCATTACCCACTTAAAAGACCTAAATTTATTGTCTCAAAAAATTTGAAATCGTAAAATATTACTTCAAGTCCACTTTCTCGTTGAAAGAAACTCTAAGAGTTGCAGTTGGCAATGTGGTGTGATGTCTATATTTAATATGTTTGACTAGGAATTTAAATTTCATGTAAAATTCCAAGGCTCTAAAGTAGAAAATCGGAAAGTAAACGTAAAGTTTTTCCCCTTGGAGTACATAAGTCCTTAGAAGACTTAAAATGTGTTAAAGGCTAAAATTTGAAAAGTCTTACATATTATGACCAACATTGTAGGTAGCCAGTAATTTTTTGACAACAGAATGGCTGTATAACGTCATTGGCATCAAAAACTATAATATTCTGGAAATTTTCTGATGCATATCAAGGTAAACTAACCCATCAAAATAGAGCAGCCAGCAACAAGTAAAATTTGTTTTTGACGTAGATATACACATCGTTAGCCATTGCGATGTCACTATATAACGTTACTACAATGTTGGACATTGCGAATTATTGCTTCAGTAGTTTTGATTTCAAATTATCTCAATTTTGATGTAAATAATACATACTACTTGGTAGCTTGGATTTCCGAATTTGGACATAGTTCTTATTACTCTTACTTTGGGGCACTATTTTTATAATTTAAACCGTCATGGTACTCATGAGGTTACACGTGACTAGTAATGATTTGCAAATAGTAAAATGAAAAACTAACTTCTCAAAAAAAATTCTTAATTAAATACTTACTACATAAGTAAATAAGTAGTTACTACATGAGTTACTACATAAGTAGTTACTACATGAGTTACTACACACCTGTAAAATTTGGTCTTTTCTACATGACATAAAATATGCATAAACTAAAAAATTTACTTAAGACGTAAAAAATAAAAAATTTATTTTTAAAAAATAGGAAAAGTTACTGCCAAACTTTTAGTGGTTTCCGTAAAATTTTATTTTATTGTTATCTATATTATTCTATTTATATAGAATTTACATGAAAAGCACTACAGTTTTTGTTTTAACTTTCTAATATCAATTTCTCTGTGACAAATGCGTGCCTTAACAAGGTAAACCACATGTCTAGTTATGTCAAAAATAATGCAGAAGAAGTGGCTGTATTACAGCTAATTCATAGAGCTGAAAAGGTCACATTAAAAAATGGCACGTTGAAACCTTAGCCTCCTAAACCAAAATTTTGAAACAATTTTGAAACAACTCTAAACAAAATTTTGAAACAACTCCCTCTGTATAGGGAGGATTTCGCTGATATAGAATTAATATTTAATGACACCCGTCTAGGGCTTTATGTGATTTTAGTTAATGTATTTTACAAGATACTAAGATATAAGCTACTCCTTACTAACGTATTTGTATATTACAATTTTCACCTTTTTTCTTTTTACTGTAATGCTTTTAAAATCTAATAAAAAAGGAAAAAAACTAAAGCTAAATTTGAAATAAAGGAAACATTCAGCTCCTTCTTCAAAAATTAAGCTTATTCTTTCTTCATATTTCTTATTAGCTCACGCTTTTATATTATTCCAAAGTGATATTCTTTCTTTGCAACATAGCTCAGTAATTTTGACTTTCCATTCAGACTATCGCAAAAATGACGTCAGTCTAATTCCAACAAGACTGGCAATCAACTTTAACCTTAGGCATGGCTGATGAGACCACATTTCAAATTCACTTTTGAATCTATTTCATAAGAGTTTATTACAGATGTCGAAAATTAAATATAATAAAAATTTTATCAATGACAAAACATACTATGAAATAAGATAAAGTATTTTGATACAAAATATTCTAGCTAATTAAGAACACATTAAGAACACATAAGTTTTGAAATACCCTTACTTAAAACTGAGCAAAAATACAACAATCTAAATAATGTTAAATGGAATCTATGAAAATTTAAAAATTAACTTTTTAGAGCAAAAATATGTTATATGGACCAAATATTTTAAATGTCATTCTTTGACAGTTGACCAGGTAAAGGTAAAGGTTCAATAAATTAATGCAAATAATCAAAAATAAAATCAATTGAACCATATTTTGGCATGTCCAGGAGGGGGAAAACTTTCAGAGAAAATTAGTGAACAATAACTTAGAGTAAAGTAAAAGTAAAGTAACGACATATTTTCAACGTATTTGTATTTCTAACGTAGGGCAAACAAATATTTTTCAAACTAATTTATTACAGAAGCACCCACGGGTTTGGTTATGGTGTACTTAGAGCTCCTAAGTGAGTATAAGGTAAAGAAAATCATTAGTCTTTAGGTGGGTTCACAGCTCTAGGATCTGGAGAGCTATGCCTTATTCACACGGCCAGATAACTATAGAAGAGAAACCAAGAAATCATAGAGACAAAGTTGCATACATAGAAAACGACCAGTCACACCAGAAAGTCCAGTAGAGAAATAATTTTTTAACCCTAGCGATGGGAGAAATTTTTCTGGCAAATGGAGTTTGAGATATTCTGTGATTTCAGCTACTTAACTACTTTATTTTTCATGAGTTTTCTCATTTTTGTATATATAATAGTGCACTAACTCTAGTAAATCTCACACATTGGCAAATAAATTTTGATAAAATATTATAGTCACTTGAAGAAAACCAGTTAATCCTTCTCTTACCAGTTCTAAAACTTTTAATGAATAAAAAAAAAAGTTAAATGAAAATTTTTACTGCAAACACTAATTTTCAAACATTCACTGTGACGACGATGATAATGATGATTATGGACACAATATTTTGCATAACAAACATTCATGATGACGACGCTGATAATGATGATTATGGACATGATATTTTCACAGCCTGTTTATCAACGCAAAACACAAATATCCCAAATAAATAAAATGAATGAAATGTAGTTTACTGCATTTGATAGAAAACAAGATATTCTACAAAAAGAAAAAACATAAAAACATGAAATATTTACAGATAAAGAGAATTCATAATTCTTCAAATAAATTATTATACTTATTTCTATCAAACAATTTTTTTAATCCGTATTCTGATTCAAAATATATTTTTTTAATTCCATCTTCTGATACTATTCTTCGTTCTCTTTGTTTGGCTCTTTTCAGTACTACATGTAAAGGAACCTGTTCCAGTTTTTTAACTCTGACACGATATCCTGATTCTTTAAGCCGCTTCATATAATCTTCCAACTCTTTATACTTTACACAAGTCCCTTCAGCAACAAAACTTATGCGATCATCTAACAACCAATCAGTGAGCTTTATTGAAATTTCACGAGCAATTGGATAGAATTGGTCGACCTTGTTTGGTTGGAAGCCCTCAATGAGTTCCATTATTTCATCTGTATCAACAAAAGCAAAGTCCTTATAGATCTTATGTTGGCGAAACTCTTTATTTATAACACGTGTTTTACCTGAACACATTGCACCTAGTATAAAAATGGCATCAAAATATTTCTTTTTCTGCAAATACTTTTTTTTCCAACACTCCAAAATATATTCCTCTTTGTAAATTCCTAAATGACTCCCATTACAAAAACTTTTAATATGGTGCTCTTTTTTTAAAGTATTGTGATTTTTCATAATAAAAGTATTGTGAGAAAAGCAGCAACAAAAAGGTGAATTTTTTGTAGCACGGTTAAACTGCTGAACAAAGAAACACAACGAAAACATACTCGGCTTGTAGATCAACCAATCATTTAATTTACTATAAAAAAAATAATATTTCTACATGCAAACCTACATTTTATCAATCAAGAAAAATTTCTGAAAAAGTTCTGATTTTCCTGCATGACGAAAACAACTAGGCTGCATATTATAGTAAAGCTATACACAAAAATATCAATTCAATCCAACATTTTTTATTGTTATTATAAATAATACCAAAAAAATAGCAAATTCATGACTTTATATAGTATAGTAATGACCATTTCCTAGAAAGGCAATAGGTCGATTTCTGATACTATTTTTGCAAGCTGCGTCATAATGTTATTTGGAATTGAACAAAAATTAAATTCAAAGCAAAGATATTTTCATGCAAATACTTTCTCATAAATTACAATAAGGTATTTTCTAAAAATTTATAACAAATTTAAACAATCATAAGTTTTTAAGTGTTTCAAATCAAAAATAATTTAAATCCTAGATTTTCATGGAACTCATTAAAAAAAAAAAAAAAAAAGAAAAAAACAGAAATTATCGTACATTAATTGGTTTCTGACTTGAAAGCATTTCATCATAACCATGGTAACCATGATTTAGAAAGTTTCCTCGATCACGATTAAAAAAAAAAAAAAAAAAACAATTTTAAAGGAAATCTGGAAATTTTGATTACCTGGTTAAACCCCAATCAAAAACATATATAAATCATAAATTTTAGGACTTTGTAAAAAAGACTCCATTTTTACTTGGGAGATTAAAACAGCCATATAAAATTCCCTATTTTCACCATTACACTTTAGCTACAGAGTATATACTTATAAGTATATACTTGAGAAGTTTAATTTGAATCCTCGATAAGGAAATTATACAAATTAAATTTCTTTTGGTAAGTCACTTAGGTTGGATTTATACCTATAACATTCAATTAGTTGAAAAACTTTCTTTGTTCCCGTATGGGAGGTTGTCCAGGTGTTAAACCTCTTAACTTTATTTCTCGGTTTTATCCTTTTTTTATTTTGATTGCTTTGAATGATTGTTATTATAAATAATACCAAAAAAATAGCAAATTCATGACTTTATATAGTATAGTAATGACCATTTCCTAGAAAGGCAATAGGTCGATTTCTGATACTATTTTTGCAAGCTGCGTCATAATGTTATTTGGAATTGAACAAAAATTAAATTCAAAGCAAAGATATTTTCATGCAAATACTTTCTCATAAATTACAATAAGGTATTTTCTAAAAATTTATAACAAATTTAAACAATCATAAGTTTTTAAGTGTTTCAAATCAAAAATAATTTAAATCCTAGATTTTCATGGAACTCATTAAAAAAAAAAAAAAAAAAGAAAAAAACAGAAATTATCGTACATTAATTGGTTTCTGACTTGAAAGCATTTCATCATAACCATGGTAACCATGATTTAGAAAGTTTCCTCGATCACGATTAAAAAAAAAAAAAAAAAAACAATTTTAAAGGAAATCTGGAAATTTTGATTACCTGGTTAAACCCCAATCAAAAACATATATAAATCATAAATTTTAGGACTTTGTAAAAAAGACTCCATTTTTACTTGGGAGATTAAAACAGCCATATAAAATTCCCTATTTTCACCATTACACTTTAGCTACAGAGTATATACTTATAAGTATATACTTGAGAAGTTTAATTTGAATCCTCGATAAGGAAATTATACAAATTAAATTTCTTTTGGTAAGTCACTTAGGTTGGATTTATACCTATAACATTCAATTAGTTGAAAAACTTTCTTTGTTCCCGTATGGGAGGTTGTCCAGGTGTTAAACCTCTTAACTTTATTTCTCGGTTTTATCCTTTTTTATTTTGATTGCTTTGAATGATTTTAATTTCAAAACATTTTAAATTAAATATAATGTTAGGTTACATACGAAGTCTTCCAAATCTTAACGAGTCACAAAAAATTATGAGATACTAATACTTTTAATCTTTCAACAAAAATCAAATCATGACTTGAATCATCATCATCACCGCAGCCAGATACCCTTCTTGACCCCAAACTACTTATGGCAATATTACAGTTGGGTTATTCAAATGTGAGGACACACACTAAAAAACTTGCCACCCAAGACTAACAACCACTGACTAACAGTGTGAATTGCAATGTTTTGTCACTTACCTGGTAAATATATCCCAAGAACAATCAGAGCCTGAAATTTTTAACTATGTGGTTTAAAGCTAGACTACTGTAAGTATTTGCATCTACCATATATTGATGACAAGGAAGACAGTAAAAAAGATAACTTAAGATGACACTGTGTCATTGAATCACTCCCATTAAAAATGATAAGAAAGATAAATGATAACAAACAAGTTTTTAATTTCTAGCTCATATTTAAATGAAAATATTATTTTTTGTAAAATGTATCAATAAAAATATACCAAAGGTTATGAAAAGTATTTTCTCTAGTATTAATTCTGATCAAGTTTCATTTGTGAGTTTGTTAAACTATCATCACTGGAACTATCTTATCAGCTTTTAAGAAGCACAATATAATGATTCATTTTCATCATTTAATTGGAACTATCACTCGAGAAACTATCACGTCGTTTTCTTCGCTTTTTATCACCATCAGTAGAAGAATTTCTTCGGCGGCGCTTTTTAATCACGTGCTTTTTTTTATCATTTTCTTCCTCAGAGCTATCATCAGAACTAGACTCATATTTCATCTTCTTTTTTTTCTTTATAGTTGATGATCTCTTCTTATCCTTAAAGAAAAAAACATTCATTCATCAAAGCACAATAGCAATATTAAAAGTATGATATAAGTACTAAGTAAATTAGAGATATGTTAATAGTAACATTTTTGAAACTATTTTTAAAAACTTTCAACACTTCATAGGCCTTTTTAGGTTTTTATAGTGTACCTCCTATACCTGAAAAACAATATCTATCAATCACATATCACATGACTTTTCTAACTTCAATGCAAATAATTTGAAATTAGAAAATGGAAAAACAGAAATTGAAACACAATGACTAAATATCAGTTATACCTCTGTGTATTCTTCACTGTCTGAGTCTTTTATATTTTTTTTACTTAACTTTTTCACTTTTTTTTTCTTATCATCCTCTTGCCATTCTTCTTGATCACTATCATGCCTTTTTATTTTCTTTCTACTACTGTCTTGTTTTGAAGATTTTTTCTCTACTCGCTTAGGTGAAGGAGTCCTAGTTTTTCTACCAGATTTAATGCTTTTACGAGATGGGCTTTTTTCTTTTTCTTTCGACTTTTTGTAATCTTCTGAATCACTTTCTGAATATCTAGAGTGTTCTCTTTGTTTAACTTTTCGCTTTTCATCTTCACTTTCTAATTTTTTGAAGCTTTCTTTTCGTTTTGTTCGATACTTTTCATCTTCACTGTCTTCAGAAAAAGATTCTCTATGTTTTTTAAGAATCTTTTTAGGTGTTGCTTCCTTCTTTTTTTGTCTATCCCGTTTATTATGTTCATCATCGGATTTGTCATCATGCACATATGATCTACGATTTTCAGTAGATTTCTGATCACGAGTATTCGACCTACGACTATCAGAACGCTTCATCACCTTCTTATGGGAAGAAGATTGTTTCACTGATTGATCAGAATCACTATCAGAAGAAGAAGTGTCATCCTTTCGTTTCTTAGGCTCTGGTTTAGATTTACGTTGAATTTTATCTAAAAAAATTATTCTAAAAAGTAAAAATTTTTTAATATTAAAATAAACCAACTACAAATAGAATGAACCAACTATAAATAAAATAAACCAACTAAGCAATCATAAATAAATTGGATATATTCAGAAGATAATAGCATATAGTTATTAAGCAATTAAAACTAATAATTAAAATTAATTTTAGCCCTACAAAGTATAGTACAAAAAGAAAGGGTAAATTCATAGGTAAACAAAGCAATCCAATCACCAATGACAGTATCAGGGATATATTCACCAGAAACATGGCAAAAAAATTTTTTGAAAAATGAAACAATATGTAAAATACTAAATGAATTCCACATATTAAAAGATTCCTTCCATTGTAAAAATAAAGGTCTGTTGCAAAGAATAAGAGTGTCGGACAGATGTCTGTGAATGTATAAAAACTCCATCTACCTTCATCCAGAATTATGAGAAAACTCACTAATAACTTAAGAATTTAAGAAAATCTGTAATATAATCAAGAAGTAATTGCTACTAAGGAACAAGAATTACAGATTAAAATATCCCTGGCTGTGATAAAATTTAAAAAAAAAGTAAATGTATGAATTGAACAGTTTATTTTTGTATATTTCCATAAAAAATATTTTAAAACACTGTTTTCATGTTTTAGATGTTTTAGAGTTAACTAATTCACTGCTTTTTCTATTGGCGGCTATCCAGAATAATATTGGCTTGCTTCAGCAAATCGATATTCGGAAAAACGATGCCCAGGAAAGTGAAGATTGAAAGGAAAATTGATGTCATTGACTTCAACAATAATCTTGTACTTTTATCAAGCAAAAACTAACGAAAAAAAACTTTAAAAAGTCAAAAATATTGAATAGCCAACCTTTTTGGATTAGTTTATCATCTTCACTTTCACTAGCATTTTTCTTTTTCATAGATTTCTTCTTTAACACCTCCTTATCATCAAAGACCATCATGTATCTAGGAAAAAATGAATCTATCAAAATTAATAGATGCCCAGTAAAAACATTTCCAGTAATGCAAATGCACAAAAAAATAAACTTCACAAAGGATTCGTCATTAAGTACATAAGATTGCATGAAACATTAAAGTAACTAAGCAACAGCAGCTCATGACACAATTATTCGGAACAACAAGTTTAAATTAAACAACAAAGGCCACTTATGAGAGTGCAAGACAAAAAAAATGCAGTAACAAGTTTATAAAAGATAAACTACCATACCCCAAAAACAAGATTACATGCAAAATAAATCCCAAAAATTAACCTTTTACACCATAAAGATAGATTATAACATAACATAAATTTTTTAAGTATGTCAAAACTTCTATTCTTTATAGCAATTTTTTATGCCTTATATCAAACCATCCTTAACCGCTCTTAAAATGACAGAATAAAGCCCAGTAATAATATCTCATGAAAAAATAAAACCCGGTAACAAAATGACAAGCCCTTTAATGAGATTGCATGGCACAAAAAAAGCCCTAGAAAGACTGCATGACAACAAAATATATATATATAATAATGACACAATAAGGCTAAGTACCTATATTGCAATAAAAGTAAACCCAGTAAAAAGCACAATTAAGCACCTTTGAAGGTATTTCTAATTTTTTTTTCTTGTGCCAAACTAATTTTTTTTTTTTCCAAGTTTTAAGCAAAATATTTTTGCACTGATCTGTTTTTGATGACCCAGATCACTAAAAAGTCTAAACACCTCATATCATCTTCCAAACCAAAGTCTAATGATGCAAATGAATAAAAAAATATCAAACTTTTCTTTAGACTTTTTCTTTTCTTTTAACTCATAACCAAACTTTTCACTTTCCTTGGTATAACCACCTTTATTAAAAATAAAAAAATAGAAATAAAATCAAAAAATATAAATAGTGAATACCATTAAAAAAAAAACGATTGAGATATGATTGGGTTAAAGCTAAATTGAATAAAGCCTGATTACGCAATATAAATATCTATTAAAAGTTGGTACAAGTGTGGATAAAAATAAATATTTAAATTTATTAATTTAAATCCTGCATATTTTGCTTATGCAACCTTTTCCGTACCTCGTATTTTAGTCCTAATTTTAGTTCATAAATTGAGTTTGGATTCATGAACTTTGGAGGGAATGAATTTCAAATGTTGATACTGTGGTAAAGGTTTGTACCTTTGGATTGGGAAGTCATTTCTGGTAAGATTAAGTTAAGTTTCTGTGCACAGAGATTTATATGAAGTAATTTTAAGTAAAAAAGATGTTTCATAAAAACCGGATTTAAATCGTTAAGTGATTTAAAAATTTCACATATTAGCAAACGTAGATTGCTAATAAGGATAGTGGTACTGTTGTCCATTTCAAGAAGGACTTTAAAACTAGATTCCTGCTCTTGATATAACACTCTTATTGCTCTCTTGTGTGTTTTATTTATCAATGAATTACATGATTTAGAGCAAAACATCCATATGAGGGGGAATAGTTGAAAGTTGATCTCACAAACGCCTGGTAGAGGAGTTTAACTTTCTCAAAAGAAGTATACATAAAGGCATTGACTTTATTATTTGCTTTTCACATTTCTTTAATGTGGTTATCAAACTTAAGTAATTGATCTATTTCAACACCAAGTAATTTAACATAGTCAATATAGCATTTTAGTGACTTTGTATTTGCACAAGGGAAAGATCTAAAAAATGTCTGATGGTGTGGAGTGTCATAGTTGAATTTACTTGGTTGGATGCGTTTAGTCATACTATGACGAAACACAATGAGTCTGTTTTTAATAGAATTATTCGAAACAGTGTTAGCATAAGTTTTATTTTGAGTTTCTATTGAAATTTTTTTAATGTTATTTTCGGCAGGATGTAAGGAACCATTGATGTTGCTGATTTTTAAATGATTAAATCTGCCATTCATAGGCATTTAAAAACGATAGAATTTTCATAATGTCATTTTTATTTCCTATCTCCTTCTTTAAAAAACGAACTTCTTCTTCTATTCGTTTTATAAGCATAAGGTCAAAAGACATATCATCCGAGTCAGAAAATATAGAATTATTTAGTTTTTTGTCTGATTTTAATACCTTAAGCGATGCTATCTCTTCTGTTGAGAATTCTTTGAGGCTTTTCATTTTCGAGATAATATTATATAATAGACTATATTATAGTCTTTTATTTCACGTGGGACCTTTTTTATGGACAAATCCTGTGAGTCTGATGAGAGCAGAGATATTTCAGATGGATCTGGGACGTCATTTTCTTGATTTTTGACAATAAACAGAAATACGATACTTCGTGTAGCCTTCCTTGTTCAATCATTTTGTCTACTTCTAATGTTATACATTCAGAATCTACATTTTCAAAATGATTTAAGAGCTGTTTTCTGTCACGTTATTTCTATGTCACCTTAAACCAATCAATATCATTTTAATTCAAAACTTATTTAGTTAAAAATAATAAGATGTTAAATAACTACGAATTATTAAGCTATGAAAAAATGGTTGTAAAAATTACATACATAAAATAACATTCAAAATCTACTCACTTGATTTGTGCCACTTTTTTATTTTGCTAATAGATTGACAAAAATCAACATGTATTCTTCGGTCATCAATAAGAACATTGTCCATTTTAAAATAAGCTTTCTCGCATGCTTCCACCTAGCAAAATATTATAATTAACTAACCTATAGAAACCAATGCTACTCTACCCCAAAAATTATCAACTGAAACAGACAAAAAGAAAATGCAGTAAGACCATTATCAAGTCACAGCTCTAATCAACTCATTTGGGTTGGAGATTTGTAAATCAGGGTATTCATGAAATTTCCATTGATTCTTTAACTTTTTTAAAATTACCAAGCCAAAACCAGAAATTTTTAAACACATTAACCTAATGAGGTTTTTGATTTTAATTATAGAAAATAAAAATATTTACCACAATTTATTTACAAAATATTTACGGTATGTAAATGAATTTCGATTGAATTTAACCATTTTAGGGCCATGCAAAAATTTAAAAACAAAATCAGTTTTTAGAATGAAAAGCAATAAATGAAGAATTTTTTAAAGTCATCATCTAACTACTAAAAACTAGTATAAGAAACCTAATCTTTCATATTCATAAAAATACACATTTACGTCAGTAATGATCCTATATTTTCTCACAAAGAGAAATCAACAAAAAATTTCAAAAAAAAAGTCAAAATCAGAAACTAGTTATATTTTACGCTTAATCCAAAACCTGATTTTAACTCATTAAACGAAATGAAAGAAGTAGAAAATCAGAAAATGTTGAATTTTGGGCATGTTTGATATTTGCACGGTAGACTTATCTTTGTAATATTACCTCTTTGAACTCCACAAAACCATAACATAAGGAATCACCAGTTTTCATATCTTTAATGATTTCACAACTAAACAAAAATTTTTTATTCAAGCAATGATGCGACTTAAGTCATTATTTAGTCATAGTATCTTTATTTTTAAAAAAATTTAGGTCCAATTAGGCAAAATACAAACTAAAGTCAACCTGAAATTATATGTTAATTATATTTAATTAATGCTTACTAACCAACATCATGATTTTTTTTTTAACATGCAATTTGATGAGCAACATAACAATTTCATTAACTTAAAGACTTTTCTCCCGGATATTAAACTTAAATTCTAGTCGTTCATAGAAAAACCATATTTTTCAGCAGCTTTAAGAAGACAAAAAGGCAGGTGGTCGTAAAATGCAAAAGATTCCCTCTGTAGCCCTTTAACTACGACGGAAAATTAAAAACAAAAATTAATGAATGGACTTTGAAGAAGTTTCATAAACGTTATTTTTACGCCAAATATGACACGTTTAGGAGCGTAGGTCTGGTGAACAAAAATTTTTGACGAGTGGCCATACGGAGTGAAAGATGTCCTTATTGATCCTTTAACTTCATACAAAATTTTCAAAAAAAGTAGTGGACAGGTTTCCAGAAATTTTCAAAAATGTTGTTTTTAGCCCTAAAAGGACAATATTTGGGCATATTCAGCAAACAAACATCTCAAAAAAAAAAAAAAAAAAACTCATTCGCTTTCCGTTATTATTATATCACTTCGTTCAAAATTTCAAGTTCTCGGAAAAAATAGGCAGACGAACAGGCAGGGAAAAACTTATATGACACCGTTGGCAGAAGTCCAAAAAAGCTACCTTGCTATCTTGCCAAATCTGGAGAAGATAACTTTTAGGTCATCTGCATTTGTGATAGGATTTAACTTGCATACAAATAGTACATTCTCAGGTGGTTTCAAGTTTGCATCCTCAATGTCACCAACCTAAACAATTTACAAAAATTGTAATATTTAATTGATACATTAAGTTGCTTACATCTAAAGTTTAATTTTTTACAACTAATTTAAAACCTTTGAAAAATTACACACAGGAATTTATTTAAAGATTTGGTGCCACTATTAATAGCCTTAAAGATTAAAATTGAAGTTAAAAAAGTAAGACTCAAACAAACGCTCCAAATATTTGCAGCTAAATTTCAAAAAAAAAAATTATGCTATTGGGATTAAAAAATAAATTAATCAGTCCTCCCTTAAAATAAATTATTTTGGTATTTCTGTATTTCAGTATATGAAGATCAGTTGCATCTAACATCTTTATAATATATTACTTTTAGCTGGATTAAATTTCTAATTGCTAGAAATATATAAAAATCGTGTTTAGGAATAAATATTTTTTTAACATGTAAATAGAGGAATGAAATCATAGAGTATATTTTGAAAACTTCAAAATATACTCTATATATACTCTATGGTTACACATACCGTCTCCAGAATCTTCTCACCAATGACAAGCTCTTTGTCTTCTATCTTTTTGAGTATTTCTTGCTTAGATTTCCCATCATCCTCATTGGGATCTGCATCAGCAGCAATGCGACCACTCTAGACAAAAAACATTTTTAATAAAAAAACCTTATTTATAATTCAGTTTATTTAATCAAATTTACATATTTTAATATTGGCCTTTTATATTTATGATGAAAAATAATGACTGTAGACTGAGAATCATACTGAACCAGAGATATTTAAAAAATTCTAGCAACCTATGAAGTTTACTCAACATGCTTCTGAAATGCACCTAGCTCCCATACCTTTTGAAATCTACCTAAACAAATTAAGGATTTTACTAAAAAAATTTACCTCTAGCATTTCTTTAGTTGGTTCTGGGGAGCAATCAGGAACAGGTAAACCTTTTGGATCATCAAATGGATCCTCCAAAATAATTGTATGCGTAATTCTAAATAAATGTGAATGCACTATCAATGATGTCACTATCATAACATTGTAAGTCAATGATATAAACATCAGAGGAAGAATATCAGCAACATCATCAGTAATATCACCATCAGTTTCAACTTTATTCAAGACGTTTTGGTTAGTATGCGACAAAATGTCTAAGTTTGAAACCTAAAAACCTTTAGGATATCAAAGAATATTTTTGCTCCAAATTTAAACTGTTTGAACAAAAAATATTGCTCAAAAATTTAAATATGGCAGCAAGATGGAATAAAACACTTTTAAACTTTTTTAATTTTAATTGTATCCCAGAACTAAAAACTACCGTTTTTTCTTTATCAGAATTTTGTATATAAAACCCTCAATTATTTAAACAATCAATGCTAGATAACATCAAGCCAAACCTTACTATACTTACATACTACTATACTTACTATACTTACTACATATTTCAAGTTTCAAAATAAAAAAAACCTTTAAAGATCATCAATGAAAAGCCAACAATATGTATTATTTATTAAACAAAAGCTGATAAATATAACCTGAGCATAAATATTTTCTTGATGCCAGTCAAACAGTGCTTGCCATAGAAATCATAGCTTCAATAAAAAGTTTAAGTTTACTGGTCAAATTTCGATTAATGTGGCACGTTATTGGTCTTTAAAGAAGAAAAATTTGTTGGCTTATTGTAGAAACAGCCATCATAAATCTTTGCAAATATGTTTGTACGCAACAAAATGAAATACCTGACATCTTGGTATGGTTTATGACTATCATCACAGATGGTTTCATTTAATTTATCAAGTGTTTCAAAGCCTTCAGCTAGCTGACCAAACACTGTATGTTTTCCATCTAAGAAGTCTAATCCATCTCCAAGCGTGATGAAAAACTAAATTTATATTTTCTTTAGTTACTAAGAGTTATTATCAGAAGTATTTGAAGAAGTATTGAGAAGTATTTACAAGAACATTTAGACAACAATGACATGTGAAAAGTCAAAAGTATTGCTTAAAACTTAGCAAAATATGTAAAAATACTAAGGCTTATAGTCTAGGAGCATATGACATTCTTTTACCTCATGTAAGACATAAGGTTTGACCATCTCATCATAAACGTTATGACCTAAATAAAAATTCATATTAACTGGACAATTTCCAGGAAAATTGGGGCAAATTCCTGAGTGAAACACCCTAAATTGACGTTTAATTTACATTATCTTCGACATGGATGAAACTTTGCATGCATATCATACATAAGTCAAGTACCAATAATATATAATGACTTACTTAAATTTATGGGATTTTCATTAAGTCAGACCTCCACAAAAGTTCCAAAATAATGTTGAATTTACCTGATAAGAAACATGTACTAAAATTGGTTAGTAAATTATTTAAGTATAGTAGAATCAAAAAAGAAACAAAAATAAAACTTTCTTAAGAAAGCAGTATTAAGTTGAAGTCAGAACCACTCAAAATTTCATCCAAGATGAGGTAAATGATTTCAATTTGTCGTATTGGTTTTTCATAATTAAACTTCGAGGGGTGTGATCAAGTTTTTGTATTTTTTGAATTCTACTATACTAAGCTGATTTACAAACCAATTTTAGTGCGTATCTCTTATGAGGTAAGTCCAATGTAATTTTGCAAATTTTGTGGGGGTATATATATATATATATATATATATATATATATATATATTTTTTTTTTATTAACAAAAAAGAAAAAAATTTGTGACTTTAAGTTCTTAAAAACTTTCCAAATAAATAACGTTAATACAAATTTATTTTTTTATGGAACACACTTAATAAAGACGGGCTTAAGCTGAAAATGCATACCAGATCAAACTACCGTGACACTATTATTAAGCCTTTTCTTGACTTGTCCACATAAGAGCATAATGTATATGAAAAAGAAAATAAAAGGTTAGATTAAAAGTAAAACAATAAAGAATAGAAACCTGTGATCCATGCATATCGTTGCCATTATTCACGAAAGAAATTGTTCCTTTAGTGTGATGTTTTATACGAGGCTTTAATTCAAGCTCAAAATATTTTGCTTGATCTCCGTAAGCATGCCTAAGTAATAAATATCAAAAATTTAAAAGTCAATGTCAAAGTTAAATCTTTTCATAAAACATAAGTCTTGTTGGTGTAAGTGTAATTTAATTCATTAAAAAAATTAATTAATTCAATGTATTTCTAAAGTATATTTTTTAAAAGTGGGGCCAACAATTAGCTTCAAGCTATTTATTAGAGAAGGTTCCCACAGGTTTGGTTCTAGTGTACTCAGAGCTCCCATTTGAGCTTACCTAAAGATCATTGGTCTCTTAGGGGGGAACAAACTCGCACCCCAGTGACATAAAATCAAAGTCTTAACTGCTCGGCCAGACAGCCATTAACACACTTATTATACATGTATCAGTAATCAATGTGTTTGAAAGAATCTCTATAAAATATCCTTAAATAAAAAGTGTAATGATTTCCTATGGTATTTTACACATTTTTCAATTAAGCATTTTCATTGGTTGCCACTATGTCAAGTTCCATGAAAAGAACAAAAAATAGCTTGATGAAACGACATATACATTTTAAAGATTTTCGTTGGTTGCTTTTAACAGTAATTTCGTTTTTGATCAGTTGTTTTAATAGAGAAATAGAACAAAATCATAAAATAATTGTTTTTTTTTTAACATATGTCGTCAAAAAGCTCTAGCAAAAAGGTAGATTGCTCACTTAGGATGCAAGAGGTACAGGGACCCATTCCCCGGTTCTCCAAATTTCTTTTTGCCTTTGCTTTTGATTCTTTGAAGATAAAAAATTTTAACATAAGTTCTCAAGTACAGCAGAACTAAACCCGTGGACCCTTCTATAATAAATTAGTTTGAAAACTAGTTGTTTTCGTGTTGGCCCCAGATTAAAATAATCAAATCCTCAAAATTTCTTTTTACTTTTTTTCAGATTTCTTTTCAAATGCTATATGCACCAAATAACCAAATCTTGGCGGGTATACAGCTAGTGTAATAAAAGGAGCATTGAAATTGGCTAATGAACTTCAGTAGTATACCTTGTGTTCAAGAACCTATAGGACCTGATTGAGAGCAACTTTCAAGCAACTCACCTAATTATTTCTTAAAATGGTCCACCTCTAAAACATATTTAAAATAGTATACCTCTAAAACATATTTAAAATAAACATTGGTGGAGATCTTTAGGTTAGTACTTTCTTTTATTGCATGTTTTTATCAAAATTTCCAACACAATATTTAAAAAAGTTTATTTTCCCAATTTAATAATTCTGCCTTGGTTTATAATTACATTTACATTTCTTTTATTTTTTTAATGTTTGAAGATAGGTTTTCAATACTCTATTTAGATTTGGATATTAACCAGAACAAGCATAATGTCGTAGTAAGAGCATTAACAAAAAAAAACAAGGATCCTATTTTACAAATGTCAAATGTCTCAATTTGACTCCAAGTCTCTGCTCACCTCATTTACTAGATCGCTAGCAAAACGTGATTCACCAATACTCTTACAACATTCCCTTGAGTCTAAGGATAGGCGTGTGTCTAAAGTTATGATACAGGTAATAATACAGGACCCTCAGCTTTTGGAAAGTGAACAAAATTACCTAGTCCCCTGCTTTTTTAAAGCTAATCTGCTTTTTGGACAGAAATACGAGAGGCCTAGATAATATGCAGTAATTTCACTAACAATTACAATTTGCAATATAAACTCTATACCAATTCTTATCAATACACCATGCACACAATATTTCTAACTATTCACCCTGCACACAACATTATTTAAATTATTTGTTTACAAAAAAACATTTAAAAAGATTACCATATAGTCAAGGAATAGTTCATTTTTGCTAAATAAAGTTAAATTTTAAATATTTATTTTGAAATTTTGAAATAGTTAACCAAGATATTTGTCAAAAAAAGATGAAACCAAGTTTCTATCAGTGAGATAAAAACATTAATTGAATAACTAATAATTAAGAAATTTTAATTGTGGATACAATTTAAACACAAGAAATAAAATACATACGCATAAACAGATACACCACCTCTTCCTGAGCCTGTTGGGTCCCCACTTTGTGCTATAAAGTTTCTCTAAAAAATAATTAAAATAAATTAACTAAGATATGTATATCACTGGAAATCAAATTTAAATTTTTGCTATTTTGGTAGTTTGAAAGCTACTGGATGAAAAATTTTAAAATTAATTTAGTTGAATATGTTCAAAAATGAACCTTGCAAAAATAATGCAAAAATTTACCCGTTCCTCATTTTAGGCTTGCAAAACAAATTACTCCAACAAAGCTAAATATAACTTCTAATAGAACTATGTTTGTTCAAATGTTACTTACATTAGAATAATGAGATACATGAACTAGAGTATTCAGTCATTGCCCTAAATGATTTTTATTTATGGTAGTTTTTAGAGAATATTTTCTCCAATTTCATGAGAATAAAGAAAACATTGAATACCAATACTTTAATAGGCTTAAAATTGTTTTACAGATATGTAGACGACAGTCATGCTAGATTTTCTAACACTATCCAATCCGAGAATTTTAAGGATATACTCAACCAACAACATCCAGCAGTTAAATACACAATTGAAGTAGAAAAAGACCAAAAGCATCCTTAAATTTTTAGATGCCAACATAGTTAATACAAAAGATAACAAATACGATTCTAAAAATCAAAAGGAAAAATACTATCATTAACATACAAATCAAGCCAATGTCAGACCATGACTCATACGTATTAAAAGGAATATTTAAGGGTTTTGTCCACAAAGCTTTTACTCAAAATTACCTTGAAAAAATAAAATCAGAATTCCTTCTAAATGTTTTTATTGAAAATGAATATAAAAAAAAACTTACCTAAAAAGATTGTACAAGAATTAAGGCAAAAAATAGCAACGACTATAACGAACAGCATACCAAACAGCACATACCCCACTCTACCTACCATCACACTACCAAGGGTACCGCTACTATCACCAAAACTTCGTAAAACATTCTCAGAGTTACTGGGTACAGAACAGTTTTCAAATCAAATTCCAACCTTAAAATTATCTTAACCACAAAAAATAAATCCAAATTACCACCTAATAGTCATCCTGGAATTTATTTAACCAAATGTAAGTGCAATAAAAAGTATGTTAGTGAAACGAAAACGCAAATAAAAACAACTTCAAAAAGATGTAAACAAAAACAGTACAAAAAATTAAGCCATGGGCACACTTTGCCGTTTCAAACTCAAAGGGATAAGAAAAAAACACTAAAGATTGAGAAAAGAAAATTTGACAGAAAAGCTCTGGAAAGCAGTCAAAATCCAACACAATCAATACACCTTTCAAAACGGTGGTATAAATTTAGATGATGGTCAATATGTGACCATGAAATTCTGGATGCCGATGATCCATTCAAATGACGTAAAATTCAACCGCTATTTTATTTTGTTGCAAAAAGCTGATGATAGTGGTAACAATAATCCAGCAAAAATTTCTTAGAAAATAACTACAGTGCTGAGAGAAAATCTTATTATTTGATGTTTTAAAATAATAAAAAAAGTTTATAGAAGTTGAGTACAATAACAGTTCATAAACTAACTTCATGTTGAATGCTAGGATTCTAAAAAAGCTGAATAAAAGCTCAAAAGAAAAAAAAAAAATGTATGGTGAAATAATGAATGAAGCAAAAAGTTTAAATATGAAATAAATATATTTACTATTTATAAATATATACTTAAATACTCATTTTGTGTAATTATTAAATTAAGAAATCTTGATTGTGAGCAGAGTTTGAAGAAGAAATATCATTGGCTTGATTGAACAATCGTTTGTAAGAGAAAGCCAGCTGTTGTTGTCAGAATTGGTTTATTTGCTTAAGAAATAAAAAATTATTTCAGTTACTCTACATAGAAAGTAGGAGGTTGTATTTCAACATTTTTATTATGAAGACAATGTCACTTTATAAGTATTTTAGATCTTAAATTTAGTAAATTAGGCGAGACCAATTTGATCTGGTGTTTTACAGATCCGATCAACCCCCTTTTTTGAGCAAAATTTATTAAAAAAAAAAAAATGATAAAACTTTTTTTTTTAATTATAAAAAAGGATTTATAAGTTTGTTCTAACCCTCAGGTTCGAGCCCTACTAGTGGTGGTCACCTTTGACATTCGATGATCTTCCGCCATTAGAGAAATAAAAATAAAATAATTAAAAAAAAAAAAATCATGAACTATGAGTTCTGTTAAAGCCACAAAAACTTCAAATTAACCATGTCATTATTTTATCAATCAAACTTGCACACGTCAGAAAGCAAAGACAACCATTCCCTCTACTTGATAAAATTTTAAAAAAATTAATTCTTTAAAAAAAATAAGTACCAATTTGAAAATAAAAAAATTTAACGTGATATAGCAATTTTTAATTATTGGATATTTAGAAGGCATGTCACTTAAAACGTAATATGTTTGCAAAGTGGGGTGTTATAAATAGCAATTTAAAATGTAATGTTATTTATGAATCGTAAAAAGATTATTATCTTATAATAATCTTGTTTAGAAAGATATGTTTGAGAGATAAACTTCCACACCTTATGATGGTTTTTTTTTTGTTTTTTTTTTTCAGTTGACCTTTTAAGTAGGTTGGTTTTAAAAAATATGTGTTATACGTTTTAAGTATACAACATATTTGCATTGTTTTAAATCTAAATCTCATTGAATAATTAGCTCTCATACGCAGGTTTATTTTAAATTTTATTTTTGTTCTATTGCTATTCTTTCCATCACCTAAACTTCTCTTTCAAAATAACCACTCATTTCTTGGAAGACTGAATTTGCTTATACAGTGCAGAAGAAGTGGGTTTCAAACCAACTATATTTAAAGTTATGAGAAGATTTGGCTGATAGTTTTTGCTGAATATAAGCACGGGGTTAACTTTACAGCTAATGTTTTGATTATCTGAAAAACTTTAATTTAATTTATTTTTTTGCACATACAATAGCTTAATGAAATTCAAAAGCAAATTGTTCTCCAACATTCGTTTTTTTTTTTTTTCCGAGAAACTATGAATTATACTCATTCTAATTTGTTTTAAAAATTATATAATTTGATTGAAATTATAAAGAGAATTGAATAACTGTTAATTTCAGACCATTGAAATTCTTCATTAAAATGTAAAACAAAACACAAGGAATTTGTTCCAATACTTTTTAAATAATTAGAATTTTCTCTAAGAAAGTGAATGAGCTCATAAGGAATTCTAGGAAAGAATGTGAAACTCATTAAGAATTGGTGAAAACAAATCAAGTCAAAAGTTACTTTACGTTTATACCATTCTTCTCCTTTACCTTAAATGCCTATGGACATTACGTTTTTTGATATAATTGAATTTAACTCCCAAATAAAATAACAGAGCTTCCTTTGATTTGATTGTTGAACAGAAAGGTGCATCATTAATTTGTAATTGTTTTGTGTTAAATTTGGTCTTTACTTTAGAAATAAGGATACAGGTAAATCAGCATTTTTCTGTTTTTAATTTACTGAAAAATGGCTTCGTGAAAAATTACTTTTATAAGTGAGGAAGACATTTCACAGTTTATTGACAATTTAGAGTTTCTGAATAAGTTGGTAAGCATTTTCAAGCTTTTCAGAATACTTTTAAAACAATTTGAAGGTAGCTGTAACATTGAAAATAATAGCTAAGGTTGTTTTTCACCTATCATATCTGTAGTTATGAAATTTTAGAATCCTGAACAACGGAACACTACATCTTACGCTGTCTCTTGTACATTCATAACAGAATACTCTTTCTTGATAACACTGTTGAATTAATTGGAAGTATAATAAATTTCTCTGCTAAATTAGTTCATATGTTACTTTAAGGAGATGAAATATTTAACCTGGATAAAAATTCATCTATTCTTAAAGCGAATATCTTTTCTGTTAGTGTAACCGAGAGATTGGATATACAGTTTTTATTGTAACTTGCTTCCTTTCCTGCTTACTGTATTTTGTTTATTTACATCTTTTTAATGGTAGTTATGTTTTTCTAACACCAAATGATGCATGTAGCTGTTTGTTTTTAAATTTTTTATCTTATTTATGTATTCGTCCAAAGTAGATTTGTTATTTCATAGTAAAAAAGTAGAATAAAGCAAACATATCTTATTTTCATATTTTTTAAATTATAACAGTATAACATTCAGCAAAAAAATCAACCAACTCTTAGCATAACTTTAAATATCAGTTGGTGATTTAACAATGTAAAGACGGGTGTCGAGTTCGCTTAGTAATTATAACAAAAGTAAACAAACATTATTTTACAAGCAAAAAATATCTACAAAAATTAATTAAATTATTAATTGATTATATTATAACTTAAAAACTAATGCTGTGCTCTGCAAAGATAGCCAGTGTTTGACAATAAACAAGAAAATGTTGTACGATCGTGCGCACATACACCTAATTTCTGAGCACTGCATGTAAACACAAATGAATATTAAACAACAGTGCCTTTTCAATCTGTGGAAGGATACAACTAGAGATGAAATTTGGCTATTTTTGGTATCTTTATTCTCAAGGGAATTACTCAGAAATGAACCATTCATTAGTACTGGAATCGTCGACATAATATTGTCTACGCAAATATTTAGTCGTCTAAAGAAGGTTCTCCTGAGCTGACCAAATTATTACTGTTAAACAACACTGACTGCTATGGTACATTATGAATGAAACAGGGTCTCCCAAAATATTTTTGGGGATGGAAACAAAAAAAGTAGTCCTCTGAAATTTCAGTTCAGCAGCAAAATTGGTGACATAAGATGAAACTACGTGACCAAAACCAAATCCGTCAAGTTTGTCCCAATACATAAATTTGATTTACTTGAATCCAATATGAGGGATCGAACAACCGAAAAGTAAGTCAGTAAGTGAGTGAGTGAGTGATTTCATCAATTTTTTATTTATTCATTCGCTAATATCTAAAAGTAATTCGCAAATTGCGAATTCGAGACCTAATAAACGTCACGCTTTGCTAACAACAATCGATAGTTGGGTGTAATGTAACAATCATTATATTAAACAACAATTTATTCATTCATTTTGCCACTTAAAACCAGAAAAAAAAAAAAAAAACATAAAATTTTAAGTGTACGCAGGGCATATGACTGTACACCTGTTCTACATTACTGGCGTACAGTGTTTGTCATATGCCATTTTAAAATGATATATATGGAGTCTTGTATACCAGATATAATTTTCACAAGGCCTGATAGCCTATAAATATATAACATGTGCCATCTTAAAACCACATGCATATGATGTTAATTATTTAAGAAATTTGGAAACTAAATAATTCCGGGAAATCAAAAGTCGATATTATGTTTGTCTTATAAAAGGAAAACATTCCACTGTGAATTATTAGTTGTGAATTTAATTGAAAAGAAGAAGGTAGAATTATGTTTTATCAAAAATTATAAAAATGGCATCTAATTCACAATGAAAATGAAACACGGTAGAGTTAGTTACATTTAAAAGTTAGGGAAACTAAGGTATTATCAGATTTAAAACAGAAGAGAGTAACAGCAATTCATATGTTAATTTTGTTTGGTGCGAACTATGTGCGAGGTATAAGGACCAGATTGTTGTTGCTGTCAAAGGTCAGACACAGACCTCTGTTATTGTCTTTACAAATGGAACAAACTTTGTCACAAAGAACTCACAGTTAAAGCTGTACATCAAAAAATAATATTTTGCCTTGGTTGGTTTCTTCTGTTGAAATTTAATCTCAAACAGAAGATTATCTCTTAAAAAAGGTTCGCTACAGGATTTTTTACATATTAAGTTCACAAGATCTGGTCAGAAAAATAACGAGGCAAAATTATAAAATACACACTTGATAAGTACATGGCAAAGCGAAGAACAAAACAATTTGCAAAACCTATCAAAAGAACAAATGTTTGCAATGATAATAACGACCCTTCATCCATTTCCAGTAGAGATAGCAGTCCTTCCTCTGTATTCCATTCTGACAGTTCTTAAACATTGTCTTTATTTTACTTACTAAAATGTTGATATACACTGTATGTTAAAAATTTCAGATTTGAAATGATGTTCTTTGTAACAAATATGTATTTTTTCCTTATATCCTAAAATTCAATTTTACCGCGGTAAATATAAAAGAAGCACATTAAAACAACAAGATTATGAAAATTAAAAGTTTTATATCAATTAAATACCAATTTTCCAATTGTTTTCTATTTATTGTTATCTTTCCTGTTTGCTTACCTGTTTCAAAAAATAAAAGCAATCAAATCATTTGATTGTGAAAAATTTTCATATCTTTATTAACTGTGAAATAAAGCTTCTACATTTCTAAACTTTTTTTCGATCCTCTCCTGTTTTATAGTATACGGACTTGGGATGGCGACAAATATGTGGTGCAGTTAATGGATATCTGTTAAAATATGTTTATGTTATATTTATGGTCTATCCAGCTGAGGTGATATCTATAAGGAAAATCAATTCTCAAAGTCAGTATTATTTTCTGTTTTGAAGGTACATTACAATTCTTCAAAAACCGATCGTGCACCTGACACAAATTAGGCACGCGAATCATCATCTCACATTATCGCGCACCTGACAAAGTTAAGGTGCTTGATTATCAACTCGCGTGGTCAAATACTCCAGAATATATTAAAGTTTATCATTTTATGACATTTTGGTACAATGTGTTTCCAGGTCATTTCGGGTTTGATGCACCTTGTTGGATCCATTTTTAGTGGAGAGTATGGATCAGTATTAGCATATTAGTACCATTTAGGTATATAGCCTCCTTTATTGATAATAATGGTGGAACAGCCTTTGTCTGTGAGAATAATAATACTATCGAGTTGTTTTGAGGTTGTGATTGACCCTCTTTCTTGTAATGCTAAGTTAAGGACATCTTTATGAAAATTTTGGAGTGAAAGACTTACTAGCATGAATGTTACTAGACAGAAGTATTTTCGATCTTACTTTAACCAAACGGCTCACCGTTACAGTCTGCAAAATTATAAATAACTACTGCCAATCCTTTGGATGTATTTTCAATTTAGCTAAAATCTAATCAATTGCCATCAACGTCCGCAAAAACAAAAACAACTATTGTTATTCCCTACAAAAGTATTTTCGATCCAATTGAAATCTATATAAACTTTAAAGATATATTTTTACTTTGTCTAAGGACTGGATAGGTTGTCTCCTGAGACGTAGACGAGTTAACAGTTCAAGATATATTTCTTATAATGGTCTCTTTTCATCATAGACAAATTTGTTTTCAAACCAAAAATATATTATTAAAATATGTAGAGTGTAAAGTCTCAATGTTTGATTGTAACCAATTTGACAAACAAAATGGGTGTAAATTTTGTATTAAAATGACTTTAAACAGGTATAATTTTTCTTATATTCACTTTGCAGTGATATACAATATTTCTGAATGTTTGGAAGAAATTGAATCCTAAAATACCACAAAATTTTTGAAATCCATGTTACCTACTCCCATTGATGAGCAACAAGATTTTTGAGATTGAGGTGTATCTACAACCAGTGGTCAAAATTTAGGTTTACCTTAATGCTTAAACAATCTGATCAAATTTTAAGTAGCAGACCGTGGGAAAATTTATCTCCCGTGTTTCACAAAAAAAAATGACAAAGAAATAGTATTAAATGCATTTAATATTTTTCCTTAATTTGAAAACTAATTTTTCAGGCCAAATTTCCCCAAAAAGAGTAGATTAAAATATTTTATAGTATTGTTAAGTTTGATTAATTGATAGAATTCCAAAATAAAATCCTCCATTAGTGACCTTTTTCAATTTTCAATGTTTTTTTAATCCTCTTTAACCCAAAACGACAAAATCATACCTGGTATCATATACTATATCCTCTCAGATAAAACCACAAACCACAATTTCCCTAGAACAACCAAGTTGCTTAATCAAGGAAATCTGGTACTTACCCTTACTGAATGAAAGCAACTGAAGTTGTAGTACTTGATTTTGCACAGTTTCAAGAAATTTAGACAAGCTGAAAAAATAAAGATCAAAATAATGATTAAAAACTCCGTGCTGCCATTTTTAGAGGAGGCTAAAATCATGACTGTCTTAGAACCACCTTAAACAAGTAGAGGAAATTGCCTTATGAATATAGAAATGGCCTATGGCAACCCTTTTAAATATCACCACATTTTGGCAAATCTTTAACATTTCCCTTCATTCCGTTTATCAAATTAGTTTTGGTTGTTTGTTTCACGTAGATGATTTGCAAAGTACGATAGTGTTTTCAATCATTGTTCAGTAAACATGCCCTCAAGAAAAAATATTTAAAACGTTTGATATATAATTACAAGGAAAAATTTAAATGATTTTCAAAAGTTTATCAAAATATTTTCAGAAAAATTCTGACATATATTAGTTTATCGCAGAGGCAACTGAACATTATATTTATTTTTATTTGATAAGTATATAGTCGGAGAAAAAAATTTGACTTAATACAAATAGTTTGTGCATTTATGCAAAGATATTCTATAAATGCATTCATCAACATATTACATAACATAACAAGAAATTTAAACCTGTTATTTTCTGTTAGCTTGAATAATCATACACATATATTATTAATGCCATGTGACTACAATAATAACGGCAATTGTTTCTTTTGTTTTAGTCTTAATTTTGTTAATATATAGCCCACTCTTTCAGTATAATTCCATTAAAACATATTTTTAGTCACAAATTATATTACAATAAAACAGTTCACAGCCAACTTCCTCTGTGTTATGTAAACAATTCAGGCCTTGTGAGGAAGAAAATACCTGGTACAGGATAACCCCGCACCTCCACAAACCCTGTATATCGCTGAGGTGCGTGATGTTATATTGACTTCTGGTGCCTATTTTAGAAGTGGCTAACCTGTAGATTCAAGTGATTTTAACATTTTAAACATTTCAACTATCTTGAAAAATTATTTTAAGTTTTATATGAATGCCCTTTTTTTTAGTTTCAATTTCTTTTTTATTTATTTATTTATTTTTATTTTCACAATCTCTGAACGAAAACACTTTCCCATCCCCCATTATTTTATAAAATATTAGGGACGTCCACAATAAGTTACGGTTTTAAGACAAATTTCCACGAGATGAAAAACTCACGTGAAGCGTCACTAAATAAACCAATAAGATTCCCAAAATAATTCACTCACTTCGCAGGAATAATCCGTCTTGTGGAAATCTACCTTTGTTGATATTTAAAAATATATAACAACACCCAAATTTGTCTGGAAAAGAAATTATTAGTCAGGATCAAATAATAAGAACATAACACAACTACAGAAATTATTTCTGAAATATATATTAGTCTGATTCAGAGTGACTGGAGCTTGAGTCGCTCAAAACTTCAGTAATTTTAACCTGCTCTGGAATTTCGTTTGCAAGTTTTTTGGCGACAGGCTCAATTTTTGTTGTCCTCATTTCCCCATGTAGATTTCATTAGCTCGACTAATGAAGCTTTCTTTTTCCGTTTTCGACCATAACTTTTCGTTATATTTATGAACAACCTGATTAATCAAAATATGATGTTTTGTGCATAAACGTGAATCAGACAAAATTTGTGAAACAATGTTAAAACATCTTTCCACACATGATTTGGAGTCTGACATGCTCATTATCAGCTCAAATATTAAGCACAAGTTTTGAACTTTTCTCCAAACGATATGAGAGTTATTAAATAATGATGCATACTGAATTTTCGAAAATACTGTAAATTCCTTCTTTTTCTTTTTGCATACATGCTGCTACCAGAGGAACTTCAAAATAATTTGCAAGATACACAAAATTAGGAACTACATAGTTGATATCGTCCTCTTAATACTTTGGGTCAAACTATTTCATGGCCAAGTAAATTCCGCGATGCAAAAAATCAGCAAAACGTTCTTTCTGTTTCAAAATAAGTTCTTTATTAAGATCGTTCACTAAAATATCTAATGAGATCTTATCCCGCTGAGAAAACAATTCAGACTCCAGCATTAAAACCGCTGTCTCTTAATTTACAAGATTTTTTATAGCATGTCTTTTTTTCAAATACAAAACTCAAATTTCGTCATTCTTTGCTACTTCAACTTTGTTTTCAAAAATATCCATATATTCAAATACTGTGAGTAGATTAACCTCAATTTTTGCCATGGCAGGAGCAACTTCAAATGGAAACAGCACTTCACCTTCAAAGAAAAGGGAAAGTGGAGTGACACAATCTAACATGTTCAAGTACTTAGTAGTTTTTAAAAATGTATACGCTGTATGACTTTAATTCCATCAAATAGCCATTTACTTTTGCTCGTATCACATTTTTCTCTTTCGGAACACTTACAATATTCTTGTATACCATAATCAAGGCTGGCCAAATATCCAGAAATCTTTTGAAAACTTTGCATCTGTCGGCTAAATATCTGGTCTCGCAAACTTTACGAAGCCTGTAATATTGAATGAAAAGTACTGCATAACTTCACTAAAAATCTTGCCAAATTTTTGTGAAGGTAACAAAGACCTGTGTAAAGGTTTTGCTGAACGATCTTTTTGTGAAGACTGATTTTAAGGAAAATTCTGTGCGATGGTTACTGCAGTGTATAGTTAATAACCAGGGCCTAGTAGATTTTAATTTTGTCAGTAAATCGTTGTTTTTTCCGAAGTTAAAATTGGCGCCATCGGCAGTAGCACTGACAGACTTGTTTTCATATTGTTTTGACGTTATTTTGAGCCAAAATATAGCCAAAATGTCACTCAATGGTCCATTTGGTAACAAAGCTTGTTCACTTCATGTACAACTCTGCAGCTTTCCTAGCATTTTCTTTGCCCATTTGGTAGTTGTAAATACATGTTTAAATAGATGTTTGGCAAAGAGCTTGCACCACACCAAAACCACATAAATTGTATCACCATGTATTTAAGTTTTATAACCAATTTCTTTTTTCTTGTAAGATTTGAAAGTGGATATTTCGATCTGATTTCCTTTAGAAGCCATTGTAAAAACCCAATGTTTCACAAAAAAATATTTACTGTGGCAAGAATATCAAGAAAACTAAAATTCATACACTTAACATCTATTTCTCAACCATACCTTGCTCAAAATGTCGGTCTTATTTCTTAAAATATTTTTTGTATTCGAAGATCACAAAAATAAACTCTTTTCTTTCAATTTGTTTTATGTCAGTTTTATTCAAAAAAATTTTAACCAAATTCGAACGACAAATTAATTTATGCTAACATATTCTGTAAACGAAGAGATTAATATATACATATCTTTACTTAAGAAACCACTCTAAACAATGTAATGTGATAAGAAAATATTTGGTCTTAAACATTTTAACAACGATCGTAACAGCAGGGTTTTTGCACTTTCTCTTTAAGTATAAGAGGAGAACACGGTGTGTGTTACTGTTTTCTATGAGTAGACTTCATTGATCGCCGTTGATAGGTACAGACAAAATTAAATTCCTTTAACTTTATAATGGTATCATATAAATGTTTGCAGCCACTTTTTGTTGTAAGCTTTTTCTAAAAACAGAAATTTAATGTGTATCATCTATTATAACTCCTAAAAACGATGATTTTTAGATGGAATAGAACGAATTAAAACTTTGTTAGAGATCGTACTACAAATTCTCAAGTCGTATGTGGAAAATGTATGGCAGCATACGGACACCTACACAAAATAATTTTGATTTTTTAACTCCTGATTATTAATTTATTATTATCTTATCAATTATTTTATTATTATCTTAGTAAATGTGATATCGGCCATAACAGTATTAATTCTTTCATCATTAACGGCAATCATCAGCCAAAATGTAATTACTTCTATAATTATTAACAGCAATAAAAGCCGTAAATATCATTACTTCTATCATTATATATAAATTTTCGCTGTGAAATTTTATTATCGGAGTGAAATTTATGCCACGCAAAAACTACGAACCATTTTATTCAAGTTATTAGAACCCTGGAAAATATTTGCATTTGGGATAAATGTTATTTTTCTAAACGATTTCACCGATTTCTTTGGTAAAAAAAAGTTGATTTTGCTTGATGTGCAAGGCGCGCTCTAATAACGCATCTTATAAAAAATCTAGGTCCATATGTAAGCACGCGCAGTCACCCACCTTTCATGACAAGGCCTGCAAACCAAACAAAGAAACATATGAGTACAGATAAGGGGTGTCCAGACAGGTTGTGAGCTTAATAATTGTTTTCAGGCATATATAATTTTTCAAAATTTAAGAGAAATCATCTAAAAAGACATTTGCTCTATTTTGAAAAATGTAAAATTTCTAAATCGCTATTTTATAACTTAAGGATAACTGGAAAAAAATCATATTACAAACGAATATAATAACTTTTAACGAGATGTTAAATCTTCGATTGCGAAAATTGATTCTACGCAAATTTCTTCACAAGTTTTACACGATTGAAAATTAAAAAAAGACTATCTAGTATTATTGTTCTGTTGCTTTAATTTTTCTTAAACATTGAGCTTGATGGCTTTTTGTATGAATAGAGTTGATCTTTCCAAAATCAGCTAGGTAGAATCATAATCATTTACAAAGCCGTGTCTGATCCCTATTTATAAGGTTAACTGAACTGTTATCTATAATGTTGCTATAAATTATTAAGTTATTGAGAATGTGATCTTTCCCAGATCTAATGTTTCTGAAAACTGTATACGTGTAGCAGGTTTTTGAACAGGTCAATAAGTATATAGAATGACGTTAACTGGCAAGCAAAAGCAAAAACATTTTTTTTCAAACATTGCCACATAGTCTCTTTCCACGTTTCCAACTACAAAGCGGTGTAGGCATATAAAGTCAAATATTTATTTTGTCTTAGTTATTTTCACAACCCACAAGGCCTACATCAGTTATTATTATTTAAATTATTTAGTACTGGCGATACCCTTTGTGTAAGAAAAGAGAATAAATTACGAATGATTACCAGTCTTCAAAAAGCCTGAAAATGCCAGACTATACACAGCTTTTATAAATTCAAGAGAGGAAAACCTCTTACCAGCAATACAGAACAGGAACTATTATCTCCAGATGACATCCAAAAAATAATTCATAAATATCTCTGTAAAAATTTCACTGTGCCCTAATCTCGTACAACCAAATATATTTGAAAGGCACTTTACCATAACAGAGAGGAGGCAATTCTGGCAGTATTAATGGCAGCTTGGTAAGTCCTTACAATAATTTCAATAACAATGGGAGCTTTGAATACAAACCCTATGCTACTTATCTACTTTTCAAAATTAGGTGGGAGCTCATCAACTATGAAACATAAGTCGTAAGCAACGGAATCTTTGACTGCATATTAAGGTCGATTTTCATATTTTCCTACCACAAAGACCAAAATAAAAATAAAAATAAAAATAGAAAACTTACACCGTGGTCTTTGTTCTGTATAAAGATCAAAAACAAAATCTCCTAATGTAGTTTCTACAAGGACAGACATTTTTAATATCCTAAAGATAAAAAATAGGAACTTTTTTATTCAAACTCGGTAAGTATGCAAGCAAGCAAGCAAACAAGCAAGCAAGCAAGCAAGTAAGTAAGTAATAATAGATTGAATCCAAAATGCAGGAAAAATTAGAAATGAAGGATATACCTTAACTCTTTTAGAAACGAATGCATTTTAAAACTCCCCCCAGCAAGAACATCCATGAATGGAACTAACTCTCTAGTGTTTAAAGCCAGTTCTTTTTGGAAAAGTGTTCCAGATGATATCAAGCAGTGTCAATCGTTACCTGTTTTAAAAAATCAGTCTCTAAATAGGACTGTTCAGTATGCTCTTGCAGCATTTGTAGTTAATTTAAAGATGTTTATACCATTAAGCAAAAAGATTGTGTTGGTTTGGATAAGTCAGTATTTTACCAACGAAAAATAAATTAATTAATGAAAAAATATATATAAAC
>JAUZNK010008675.1:0-24559 GCA_035046665.1 Euphysa ruthae
TATATATATCTTTATTAATCCTATAATATCTATCCTGATTCTACATAGTTCCTTAATTAACTACTTTATTGTTTTTTTCTTTTTTCTCTTTAATTTCTGCGATATTGTAATATAATAATTTCTATTTTCCATATTTGACATCATTAGTTTGCTAAAGCTAATCTTAACCTTCCTTGAATAAAAATAGCTTATTTTAAAAGTTCATTAGCCGATCACCACTTAATTCTAATTATTTTATTTAAATCTGACAATTAAATTAAATATGTGTATATTTCATCTAGATAACGCAATACAGAAAACTCAATTGCCAATGAGTGACATACTCATTGGAAAAAATGAAATCGCTTTGTAAATTTTTTTTTTTAGGTTCGTGATAATATGAATATGACAACTTTGATTTC
This sequence comes from Euphysa ruthae, assembly GCA_035046665.1. Classification (NCBI taxonomy): domain Eukaryota; kingdom Metazoa; phylum Cnidaria; class Hydrozoa; order Anthoathecata; family Corymorphidae; genus Euphysa; species Euphysa ruthae. The sequence goes on from JAUZNK010008675.1 coordinate 402, forward strand.
TGAATATATTGTAACATTTGTGTGCAAAAACTTCACAGTCACAGCCATTAAATTTTTTGTTTTTTTGGGACAGAAAACTTTAATTTACACAATACTAAAATTTCACCTAGATTAGAGGGGATAAAGACTCGTGGTAGAATCATGGGAGAAAAGTTTCGGATAGCATCTTTAGGTTAGGAATCGCTGCTATACCCGTTTTGATTTTTAAACTCGGGTTAGAAAATCAGAGAAACAACAAATTCTTGTAATTCGCTCATTTAGGTACTAATCTCAGGCCAAACTGATAAATCCTTCAATATTGATACTATGTTTAATTGTTTATCTTATCCCTATGTTGAGGTGCAAGAAAACAAGATGTAATGAATCGCAGAAAAGCCCTGAAATCTTGGATGGGAGCCCCTCTTGGAGAAACGCTTTCTCAGAGATGTTATTTTGAAGATTTGTAGTTATCAATCTCCTTTCGCGGTTTAAATTCATTTTCATAAGGGCTGCGCAAGCTGTAAGATGACTTAGCACGAAAACAAAACAAGAAAAACGGCAGAACCGGGACAGAAGAAGCCGAACCGAAGAAAAAACTCTAAAATTCACTTAGACTCTAGACTAAATATTCTTTAACATAAAAATATGACTCTTACTTCTGCAGGTATTGTCAAAACTTTGCTTTATTTTCCATTAATAGCAGTAAGCTATAAGTATCCCCACTCTCGTCATCGTAAACCAGCTACCTATAAAATATAAATTTTAAAGCATGTAGAAAATCGCAGTGACATTTTTAAACCTAAATTCCCAGAATGTTGGAAATAAAGTTTTTAATCAAACATATTGGCCTATCTTCTAAAATATTCTACTACAGTACCCCATTCTGTGTTCTTGGCCCTTATTTTTTGCTGAGATGGAACTCTGCTCTAAGTTACCTCAAAACTAAACCTGTGGAGCCCTTTCTGTAATAAATTAGTGAGAAAACTATTTGTGGGCCCAAGGTAAAAATACAAATACGTTGGAAATACGCTTATGGTTTTGTTATATTTTCCCTTAGAAGCTTTTTATGTGGATAGAGTGCCGCCACATTGATTAATTAGATTGATAGAATAAAAAATTTATTTGCAAGTAAACTATATTACCAATATGAGGGTTAAAACCCTATACGGCAAATATGGGAAATAAAGACAAAACAATAACAAATGTGACGGCACTATACCCACATCGTTTTATATTTGCTTGATAAAGATACAGTGATCAATAGAAATTTAGTTTTGAGCTATTTTGTTTTGTCAGCTCAGTCATTTTAATGATTTAGAGGGTATTGTCCCTGGATAGTTTTCACTACTGTTGTCAACATACTGCCCATTTCTGTACGCTTTGGAGGTAACAATGTAGTTATAAATAAAATATAAAGTTTGAGAAAGCGAAATAGATGGCAAACATTCTTATATCAATGTCATCCATTGTTGTATCCATATTTTAAAGGATTGATTTGGTATTGATAGATATGATTAAAGGTTATAAATTTTCTTCCGTTAAGTTAAAAATCGAAACATAGGATACATTTGTTTTCGTATTTCTATCCAAAATTTTTTTTCTTTTGAAGTGTTAAAACATCTTGAAGTTTATTTAATTACATTTCGGAATTAATTTTCTGTCCGATAACACTTCCAACTGAATAAACAAAACTCAAATAGAATAACATATTCCACAACCACAGAGCTCAGCAAGTTTTAAAAGTATGTCACACAAGTCATGTCACACACACCATAATAATGATATGTGTGACTTATTTATTTTTCAGTATATTTAAAGAAAAGTGTTAAATATTGAAAAATTTGATTGTTCACCTGTTTTCTTGTCATAAGTAGAAATATGATATAAAATAGTTCATGAAGATTTGAATCTGGATTAATATAAAAAAGAAATTTGCATTAAAACATTACGTGTGACATTTGAAAGAGATTGAGTCTGAATAATTATTTTACTTTACTAAATAAAACTTCTACTGATCCTAGCCATTTGTTTTGTAAAAAAATTAGATGTACCATACCTAAATACTCATGTGAGTGTACCATATGTTTAATAGATAAATTTATTATAATTAATACAAGAAATTCAGCACCATGGAGGAGTGCAAAATACAAGAAATACTTTTGCTCAAAATTTTGGTTTGTCTTAAAACTCAAGGAGTATTAAAACAAGTTGAACTACAAAATGTTCTTGGTCTTTTCTTGAAATTATGGATTTAAAATTCTGACACAAATGTGGAAGATATGCGGAATGGTTGTTGATAGCTTGTCATGGTATTATCTTTATGTGTCATTTGACTAACTAAGTCATGTGGTGCATAATGAATTCGTAGGTTGCATGTCTCACAAAAAAGGCTGTGTTTTAATACATCGTTGTTGTAAGAAATGCAAACTTTCAAATAAATGAACTTTTTAAGTAAAATTAAGTAAAAAGCACAGAATTTCCTACTTTCTTTTTTTTTTTTTTTTTTTTTTTAAAGGTGGCGTTATAAATTAAAATGCAAATCAAAATATCTTTTCTGTTGAAAAAAGCTGATGTTGGCAGATAAAGATTTGATTATTTTGTTTTAATGATATTATTCCAAATTCCCACCATATGTTGATAATTATTAGAAAAAAAAAAATTTTTTTTCTTTTTTTTTTTTCTTTTTTTGGAAAAAGGTGGGGCCTTAAATCAAACAAGAAGAGGATTCAAATAGGTCATAAAGAAATAGCTAAAAAAATTACTAATAACTGTTGAAAACACCTAATGTTAGAAAAAAAAAGTTATATCAGTAAAATCAAATCTTAATAACTTTATGTATTTACCTTTTTTCTTCATAGCTGGAGTGATAGCATTACTTGATGAATCAGAGCCAGAACTAAAGGTAATATTTTTATATTAAATTTATATGTAAGTTCTTAAGAAATTTTGAAGATTCTTTTTGAAGTCACTTCAGGAAATTTTGAATCTATGAAGCCACCTGTAAAAAAAAACTTGTTTCTCTGTACTTAATAACAAATAACAATGAAATTTAGTTCAGGCGTTAAGATTTTTTTCTCAAGAAAATTTTTTAATGATTTATCCAAAATTTTTACTTTATTTTCAAAAATACTACTTCTCATAGTTTTAGGAATTTTTTTTCGAAGATCTATTTTTTTGAAGATCTATTTTTTTGAAGATCTATTTGCTCCTGGACCTAGTCCAATTTAGTTTAAAAATATTATTTTTTTAGGAGATTTTGTTCCAATTTTTTGGAATTTCTATATAATTTCATGAGATATTCTATATAAAGAGTGTATTTTGTGAGTATTAAATAAATATCAACACGTTTGCTTTCCAGGGAGAAAAGTTTATATAATTATAAGCTCTTTGTGCGTTGAGAAGTTCATATCTTAAACCAATTGCAGATTATTTTGTAAATTGATTAAAGATTATATGCAGTGATCTTCAAGCATTTTCAGGAGGCAAGGGCTATAGCCCGCGCCCAATCCCACACTCTCCTAAATCGATCTACATGGGTTTTTTATAGAAATCCAAGAAATCCAAGGTTAACCTTCCTTTTACATGCGTCACTTTAAATTAGAATGATTAAATTTTCTGGCACTGTTCACTAACTAGTTTTATTTAAATAAATAACACAAAATACGATTCTTTCTGCAATTTAAAAAAAAACTTTTTTATTCTTTAATAATTTTTCAGTACTACGCACTCAAGAAACTTGATGTGATTGTAAACCAATTCTGGGCAGAAATATCAGAAGTTATCACAAAAATGTAAGTCGAAAGCATTTTTTCACTTTCTATAACTTTTCCGTGTTGGAATATTTTTCTATAATTTTTTTCTATCAGATAAATTATCAAATGAAATTACACTATTATTTTAGAGGCAAATTATGAAAAAAATTTTATAAGGAGCTCAAATCTGCAAATTCTAAATTCTGACTATGACTGATAAAAAATTTTCCTTATCCTTTTTTTTTTTTAATTGTTTCACTCAGTTTTTATCTCTAGGAGGAGTTTTAATGAAAATCTTTTTTATTTATTTTTCATAAAAAGTTACTTTTTATAAGCATCTCTATATTTGCTATAATCTTTAATAAGATTAGGTTTTTAACTGTTAAATTAAGTTTATTCTTCATTATTTTGATAAAATAGTTTAAAAACAGTTTGAAAAGTCAAAATTTAGTTCAACATTTTCCATCTTCTTGAATTGAATTATACATATACATATTATCTTAACTTAGATTTATAGTAAAAAATATTTAGGAGATATTGAGAACGTTTAAGAGCAGTGGTCCTCAACAAAAATATAATAGATCTTATACAAAAAAAAAAATTCAAATCTTAGATTATAAATGATCATTTACTTGAATTTTTCTGTGGTGGTCAATAGTGGAAAAGCCTAAAGTATATAATCTTTAAAATTTTCCAACAGAAAATTATTGTGTAAAAACAAGCTAGCATTTTTTCGGACTGTAATCTGACAAGTTCTCAATCGTTATTTAGGCATATGATTGATTTTGCATATTTTCCAAAATAAAAGATCGGTAAAAACTAAAATTCTCAAGCTTTTTACTCACATTATAAGATAGAAGTAGATTGGGTGAGTGGAGCAATGGGTTTATTCTTGATTTTTCAGCATTTTAAAGCTGTAGGTAATTTTTGATTTTATTAATTCTTTTTGTTGCTCTGAATATGTTAAACTACAATCTAAAGCTAAAATCTTTTATCCGTTAAATATTTCAAATTGTTAAAATTAATTTAGGAGTTTTTCAATGTCTTACTTCATAAAATGTCGTACTTGATAAAATGCATATTTCACAGATAAATATTCTGAAAGTGGGGTAAAATATCAGCAAAAATTAAATATATTTTTATTATAATGCTGATTTGAGATGTGATAAAAACTGCATAGGTGAGTTGTTGAATCTTTTTTGGGGCTGTAATTGACATTAATTGACTTAATACAAGAGCCATGTGACTAGATTTTTCAACTATAAAATTTGTATTTGAACATTTTTACGATAGGTTGGAGTATGGATGGAGTAATAATGCAAATTAATAAATTAACGGTTTTGGCAATATCAAATTTAATTCTCTGTTGACTGTCTTTGCAAAAATGGCTGTATTCACTCTGTTGGTTAACAGCCATATTAGATATTTTATCTTCACAATGGATAATATATCTGAAGTCAGAGTGTTCTTGTCTTAGCTTTCCTTTTTGATTTTACAACCAAAATTCTGGTTTCTATTCAGATCATTACTGATAAAATATATTTTATTTTATAAATATAAAAATAAATATACTTTATTTTATTTCCAAGTATTTTCAATATAAAAGCTATTTATTATATGCATTATAGATTATTCAAATAATACACAACTTGAATAAAACATCTAGTTTACTTTACTCTCACAGTTTCTTCCTCTTAACTGAACACACAAGTATGAAAGTGTATTTAGAATTCAGCCTATTGTTGCATGCAAATAAAATTTCAATTTTGATACTTTTTTCTTTAGAGAAGAACTTTGCGAAAATGACTTATTCAAGCATAAAGACCTATCTTCATTAGTGGCTTCAAAGGTAACTTTAAGAGAAAAATTTTTTTTTTCAAATTTTAAAATGCCTTACAAAATTAATAAATATACTTGTGGATACCATTTCACGTTGGTAGTGTGCTAGTTTTTTGCGATACGAAAAATTTTGATTTTTCGCTTGGGAATTTTCTATCCCATATTTCATCATCTAAATGGTTTCAAATAAGATTTGACAATAATCTTTCCGACGAATCATAATACGTCTGAAATCTCAATATCCTCGTTCTAACTTTTTATGAAGTATGGCTTCATTAAAATTCTTTTTGATTTCATTTGGACAATTTTCAGGGCTTAAATAGAAATTGTATATGATTAATAAAAATCCTTGTATTATAGTTTCAAGCGTGGTTAATAATAGAAGATTTATTACATGACACAAATATGATTTAAGCACTGGAATTATTCTCATGGTTTCTTTCCTTTTCGAAATGTACGGTAAGCTGTGAATGCAATAGGAAAATTGCACTACACTTTACTATATTGGTGTTGGTTATGAATATTTTCTAATTTTTTTTTTTTTTTTTTTTTTTTTAGGTTTACTATCATTTAGGTTCATTTGAAGATTCTGTATTATATGCGCTCGGAGCAGGAAATTTGTTTAATGTAAATGGACACTCGGAATATGTTGAAACTACAATAGGTATCTTGCTAATACAATTTTCTAAATTCGATTACATTAAAATTTCAAAACACAATTGGCTTAAAACCAAAATTTCATTTGTCACCTAATTTCATCACTTTGGTATAATCAAATTCTAATTTAAGGTATTAACGTGGCTAGGGACAGTATTTCAATTTTTTTTCTGGTAGCTAAACTTTCTTTTGGTTGCCAATGACAAGTTATCTTGATATTTTTATTACCTTGCAGTTGCAAGGCAGGTATTAAAAGCTGATATGGTTGTTTGGCCTAGCTTTTGGTAGTAATTAAGAATACAATGATAAAAATACACCATTGATTTAAGCAAAAATCTGTACCTATTGTGCTTATGAGAGTTTACCTAAATTTCTGTTTGTCAGGGGTCATGTTTTGAGTGGTTGTATTTGATATTTATTCTCCTGTTTTTAACTCAATTTTTTTAGCAAAATGTATCGACAGGTATACCCAGCTGCGAGTAAAAGCGGCCGAGAATCCTGAAGCGCCTGCAATTGATGAAAGATTAATATATATTGTCGATAGGATGTTTCAGAGATGTTTTGATGACAAAAAATTCAAGCAGGTATTGCTTTAATTTAAAAAAAAAGGTAGTATTTAGTAATTTTTATACATATGTATGCCACTAATTGCGTTTCCAGCTTTGACTTATGTTTTTCTGTAATAAAAAGTTTCATTTCATAAAAAGATCATCTTTTATTAAATCTAGCCCTATAAATTTCAATTTAGTGATTAATTTTTCATCTTAGTACAGAGTACCTTGATTTTTTCATCTAAATACGGAGCAAAATCTAGGAGATTAAATTCACTATTTTTATGATTTATTATTAGATATCTTTTGATATTTTACATTTTACTTGATGTACATTTACGAGCTTGTAATTTACTTTTTACGTTAGAAATACATCTATCTATGTATCTATCTTCCCATATCTTTTTAAAAAAAGTTATGAAAGTGACTTATGTTATTATGTTGTTATTATTCAAACCTTGTTCATTATCCAGGTAGGTTTGGCGAATAAAAAGTCTTCATATTCCTACTCTATTATGATATTTGTTCAGCTACTGTTTCATGTAAATTTTTAGCTAAACCCCTGCTTTTATATTTTTATTTTTAAGAAACTTTTTCTAGAGACAATTATTATCTGAAATGTTAATTAGAGATAGTGCTTATTACAATTTTAGAATAGACTTGTATATTATAACGATTTTCATATACTTACAGATTTATGTTTTCACCTTTGATAACCGTATTAAACTAGATTATGCAATTAAATTAGTTTAGAGACAGGAAACTTATAACTTTTAAAGCATTTAAAAAAGCTTCTAAAAAGCTTGTTCATTCAGTCAAACTTGAGTTAAAAAACATGGCTTAAAAATTAATTTAGAGACTCACATCGCAAATTTAATAAGAATCAGATTCATTTGCTATGTTAAAGTAAAAGACCACATCAATAATTTTTTTTAAAACAAACTTCCTTGCAGTTTGATAGTTCCATCAAAAAGTAATCCAAGGCTCCGTTAGTAAACCACACCGCTGACCTTATAGCATGCTTTTCAAACATAAAGGGCAAACCGAAATATTCCTTTATCCAATTGGAAATTAAAGAATTTTAACCTACTATTTCTAAAACGATTTTAGACGATACAATTAAATTCGCTAAACAGTATTTTGAAGTGCTGAAAAAAGGCATTTTAAGAAATCGCAATTACCTTTTAACAACGAACCATAGAAAAAAAGACACGCATGTTTTTATGTATTAATGGTTAGTTTTGACGGATTAGAGATTTGAGAATTAGTTGGACTCTATATTTTAGACTAACAAAAATTATGACAAAAAATGATTTGAGGGGCCTTTATCACGACAGTCTCATTCTTTTACGAAATAAGAACGGATATCAAACAGGCAAGATTAAAAAACAAATAATTGAAGTTTTGAATTAAATACCTATATTTCATCGGCGTGTGGGTCAGTTGTAGGTTATACGGTTTATATGCACTAAGCCTCCGGTTCGAGCCCTGTTGCGGATGGTCATCCTTTAATAGATTTGACTTTCAATGATCTCCCACCATTTTGGTAAATAAATAAATTTAAAAATAAAAATATATACAAATTTTAAAACAAATTCCTATAACTATAATCAATAAACTAAACCAAAACTCATGCAGTAAACAAGTAATTAATGAATCAAAATTTGAGTATGAGGAGGCCCTAAAACAAAGCAGATTCAATGATTTTGAGCTAAAATTCATTCCTAAAAACGCTAAACCAAAAAGTACAATAAAACAAAAAGTCAATGGTTTAACCCTCCATTTAGTAAGAAAATAAATTTTGACCAATATTGAAAAGAAGTTTTTAAATTTAATCGACAAACCTTTTCTTCGCTCAAATAATAAGATATACTAACTATAAAGCATCTCTTAGTTACAAAAAATATTTAAAATTACGAATCAACTTTTACAAATGTCAGGCAGAATTAATGAACAAAAAATCAGAATTAATATGGAAATGCCTTCATGAAAATAAATTTTTAAAAAAAGTTTACCTGTGACATCCTGTTAATTTGCCACATTTACATATTTAATTTCATTTCCTTAAATTCTTAACACCTAATCTTATCATATAAAAAGGATAGTTTCTCATCAAAACAACGTCTTTCTTGCATCAATAATTACTTAGACAATTGCATTGGCAAGAAACATTATGTAGTAATGTTCATTTCGAAATAATTTTTGTTTAATAGGTCTTCTGTATTTTCGTATGAGATAATTTTGAGTTTTTATGTAAACAAAGTAAGCATCTTTTTGTCAGATTAGTGTATGCGGGGACTCTTTTGATAACCGACCATGTCAAATTGACCGTTTTGTTTAGTTTTTCTTTTGTTTTCCATATATATTTTGAAAGTGTCGTAAAGTTTGAATATTTCCTATTGGTGAATGATTGTTTGTGGTTTGCAAATCTCTTTTTCCATTTTCCTTCTGCTAAACCGAGGTAGATTTTGTTGGATGTGTTTGTTGTAGACGCAATGTATTTGTAGATTACATTAGAGGCTTTTCTTTTGTTCTGCAATTGCATGGTAAATCCGGTATTGAATTTTTTGAAGCTAATTTTTTTGTTGTGGCTTTTTATAATTCTTTGTACGTGAATAGTTTCAACTATAATTTACTTTGACGGTATTTCAGTTGAATATTTTTAGGAAGGTTTTAACGACATTGATGGAAACCACTAATTTCCACCAATGTTAGCTTCAGATCGGCTGTACACATGGTTTAGGTTAGCATTATATACTTTTTTTTTAGGTTAATCATTTTTTTTTTTTTTTTTATTACATAAGATTAATAAAATATGGACTGTTACACTGGCTTCACCTATAAAAAATAAAATACCAGTAGCTAAATAATTGTTTTTGATTTAATCTGTTTCAGAACAATAAAAAAAAAATTTTCTATTACCGGAAAATTTAAATTTATGAAAATTATCATAACTCCAATAATATTATACTAAAAACTCTTTCAGTGTCTGTGTGACCAATTTCTAATGAAAACTTAGTGGTTAATTTTTGGATTGTGTTGTATCAGAAAATGTTATGTTTTATGTTTTTTATAAAGCATCAGTGCATTGACCACTGTTGCTAGACACCTTAGATTCCAGTATCTGGAATTCATTGGTTTAATACTGTATTTATGTAAAATAATATATATTCTTATACAGGCTGTTGGAATTGCGTTAGAAACTAGGAGACTTGATGTTTTCGAACAAGCTATCTTAAAATCAGTGAGTTTTAACTTCATTATTTTAAAAAGCCTTCAGCTCTTCCCTATTGCCAAAGCCACCACCAAATAGTATTCATATTACGTGACATCTCTAACATTAAAATGCCAAATTAAACTTGATATGGTTAGAAATAATATCTATCAAATGCTTTTATAAAATTTTGCCAGCAACATTTTGCATTGTGGTAGTGTCATTGATAAAATTATATTTGTAATAAACACGTTCTTGTGTTTGTACCATATTTAGTCTGTGGATGTTAGGAATAAAAGTTGTAGCTATCAATTTAGCACATCATATTTTTTGTTTCCATGTTGAATTTTTTAAATTCATATATTGAAATAAGTGTTGAGGTCCTTTATAAATAATATTATTCAACACACGTTAAAGCAAAAAAGCTCACAATGTTGATAATCTTGGACTCTTTTTTTATATCATAATTTTATATTATATTCTTATATTATAATATTATATATAATATATATATATATATATATATAAATTCATTGTAATATTTTGCTATAAATCAGAGTGATACAAAATTTTTTAAAAATTTACAAGCCTGGAACTTTCTAAAATTTCTTTAATTAAAAGCAAGTGTGTTGGATATTGCTCATAGGTTTTTTTTTCTTTTTTTTTTTTGCTATTGCTCATTTGCCATAAGAAGCGTCACTTTTTTTGTGGCTATGTCAGTTTTTTTACACAATCAATGAACAGGTGTGTAAAAATTTAAACAAAAGCTTTTTGTAATTGTTTTAATTGTTTTAATTGTAAGTGTTTCTTTACAGGAAACCTTCAGCAACCGTTTTGTCAGTAACTCATTGATGTTCTTGTAACTCTATTAATAATCAGAGTATTTAGCAATTTATTTGAGTATAGCAGCTGAAAATGCTTTTCTATACTCCAGGCAAAGCCTCTATTATACATTTTCAGCCCTACTTAAAGACTTACAGAGATAAAAATATCTACTATAAATGTGGGTTGAATCCAAAGAACCCTAAGCACCCTAAGTGAAAGCCTAGGCCATTAGACTAAATACGACTGTAACGGCTATAATGAACCAAAGCTAAAAGCGAAAGAAACAAGTTAAAAATGAACTGAAGTGTAATTAGGAAATCAAGTTAATACTTATGTGTATTTTTTTTTTTTGTCGGTAAGGTAACAACAGGGAGCATTTTAGTTTACCTTTTAAGCCAATAAAATTACTGGATAGTTTTTTTTTAACCTCCAAAGTTTTAAAAATCAGTCATAACAATAACAAAATTGTATTCATAATACATATAGGCTATAAAAATAGCTTATAATCTCCTAATATAAATTTAATGTATTAATTAAGGCATTTTAAATAATAGGAAGATGTAAAAAGTATGCTGAGATACAGCCTTGAGATTTGTATGTCATTGATCGAAAGTAGATCTTTTCGCAATCAGGTATAGATTTATTTAATTTATTCCTTTCTGTTTTTCCTTGTTTATTTGTGTTTTTTTTTTTTAACTATTTAAATTTTCAAATTTTTGCATCCTAAATTTTATTTAAATTTTAAATTTTATTTTTAAATTTTAATTTTGTGCAGGGGAATTTCTCAAATTGAGTACGATTTTTTTTCCTGGAAACATTCCAATTACCATTAATCATGTGAATTACGTCCATAAAGACGATAAAAATGATAAATATATTAATAATTTTAGTATGTCCCAGAGCAAGTTTTTCAATAGAACAATGATTTAAATTAGAGATTATTAATTTGTGCATTTTGTTTAACCTATTAAAATTTGTTTTTAGGCAATTCTTGCTTTATTTCTATGAAAGTGGAGGAAAAGTTATTAATTTTATTATGGTTTTCTGCAATTTTATTTACTTAAATTTTGTTGTTCTGTTCATAATGCTTAGTAGTGATACTGATCAGTAAATCTTAAGCTTTTTTATGCAATATTAAAATCATGATGCATGTATATATATTTTAGAAAAATAATTTTGCAAATTATTTTGCATGACAAAATTTAGCATAGTGTTTTTCAATCAATGATTTTGGAGCCCAATCTTAAACTTTTCAAAAAATTTTCTGGTGTTTTTACAACATTAAGTGCATCTTTTGCTTAGGAGATAACATCTAGTAGTAGTCATACCATATAAAATTCCTCCTGGAGATTAGATTGCCTAGAGTTGTACACTTTTGAGATTATATTTCACTAAATCTTGTCAAAATGCAAATAAATCCAGGCGCAAATCTTCTCCTGTTTTTTTGTTACAATAATTCATGCTTTTAAAATAATTCATGCATTCTGGATAACCATCTCTGGAATCCATACGAAAAATTCCCACTGTCAGTTCTTTGTTTTGGAATGGTAAATAATAATTCGTAATATTTTGATTGAGTCAATCTACTTTTCCTATCTCTTTGTTTTAATACTCTATGAAGTTACTTTGACTTGTGTATCTTTATTCTATTTCAGTGCAGCAAACAGTTTGATGCTACATATACCACATATACATATTTTGTTTTCTAACCAAAAATTAAGATATCATCACCTACCTTATTTTTTTAAATCTTTTTCCTCGCACTTGAATTTTTCAATGTTTTGGTTATTGAACAATTATTGACTCAGTTTTCTCTCACTGTTCCTGTTAGCTGGAAAACTGTTTGAAGCTAAAAAAAAGCAGTTAAAATCAAATAGAATTATTTTGTTTAAAAAATTGAAATTATTTCTCATTGTATTTTTCTCTGATAAAAGTATTATAGTCTGTTAAAGGCAGTAGAGCAAAAGGTCATGCCTTATTAGCATGAGTGAGAAAATTGTGCTTTCCTTTTTCTACAAATTTGTCAATTTTGCTATGAATTAATTACAGGAATAATTTGACTGAGGTAGTGGAATATTATAAAAATTTTTATTGCCCAAGTTCTTTTTATTATTTTTAACTTAATTAATTAAAATCTAACTGCTTCTTGTTTTGTTTTTCAGCACAATTTTCGAGCATTCACAACACTTATTTTAATGAAAAAACACCTTGAAACAATGAAAATATTGCTTAAATTTTTTATCATGAAAAAAATTTAATTTAGTGTCTTCATAGTCCATTATTTCGATGAGTGCACACTTATGGGTTGAATTTGAAACTTTTTTGAAAATTAGTTTAATCTCAGATAAAACATCATTTGTTGATGTATTTTTTATGTGATCATATCAACATAGTTTTGATGAAAAACCTAATTTCCTGAGAGAAAATAACAAGAGTTTTTGAACCATATGAAAAGCATAGCAAACCATTCCTAAGAGATTTCATTCCATTTGTGACGTGCTTTTTGCTTGGCAAAACTTTCAAAAAGTTAGCAAACTATTTAAATACGCCAACTAAGACTGTTATATTTTACTTCTTCTATGTTAGGTTGCTTTATTTCATCAAAACAATCTTCTTGCAATGCTCCATTTGTAGAATGATTTATTTTTCAAGGATTTATTTTTAAAGCTGTTTCTTTAATAAAAGAAAAAAAAAGAAAAGAATCACTGTATAGTTTAAGTGAAGAAAAGATCAGATCAGGAGTGTATAGATATGTGTAGATAACGATGAAAGCATTGCTCATTTTAATTTTCAACCCGGGCGCAAGTCTACAACAAATAAACAAGAAATTCAATTTGGTCTTTTATGCAATTATAATTTCTTCTGTTTAGATTTTACGAGTGTTAGTAAAACTTTATTTGAATTTATCTACTCCAGATCATATTAGCGTCACCCAAGTAAGATTATTATTTTTCATATTTTATTTTTGATGTATATTTCTCTTTGTATTGAAGTCTATTTTTCATTTTTTTATGATAAGAAATAATCAAACTAACTTGTAGATTTTTTAAAAGAAAGCTAATTGATCAGGGAAATAAAATGACATACTGCTAGATTTCATTCTTTATGGACAATATATCAATCAAAAAAATTTTCTCTCAACATACAGTTTTGGTTCATTCTTCTTTAAGTAAGAATTTATTATTAGAAATAAATTACTTTATTCTTTTTGAAACTCACGCAAAAGAATCATATTTTATTATTTTTTTTTAATTTAGTGCTTAATTTTCATTGACGATCCAGATTCAGTAGCAGATATTTTAGCTAAACTTGTGAAAAGCAGTGAGGATGATAGCTTGATGGCATTCCAAATAGCATTTGATTTATATGAAAATGCTTCCCAGCAGTTTTTGCAAGGTATCCAAAACGCTTTAAAGGCATTAGCACCTCTTCCGATTGCTGAGTCAGCAAAACAAGGTGCTCAACCGCCACCAGTGACAAAACTAGAAAGGTTAGTCTATTTATATTTGCGTCTAAATTTTAAAATGATCAGGAAATCATAGAATTGGGCTGTTCATGAGCAATTTGTTAAACCTCAACTAATTTTTATTTATTTATTTACTATAATGGCGGCAGATCATCGAATGTCGAACTTATCAAAAGATGGCTGCCCCAGAGACTTAGCACATAGAAAGCGTATGACCTACCTCTGAACCACATTTGATAATGAAATAATAATCTTTAGTTTTTATTTTGTCAAATAGTTTTTATCAAAAACATTTTAGGATTAATTAAATATAAGTTTAATTAGAAACAGGACCTATTCTTCCAATGAGTATATTATCACACGTTTCTTTAGCTGTGTTTTCATTTGTAGCATTCTAAAAAAATGAAAATATTAAATTTTTGAAAAACTCGCATTTTTCAGTACTGAACGAGAATTTTTCCAAATATACTATTGATATCTGCTCATTGTTGTTTCATATTTTTTAGGGACATTGAGCTAATCTTTTGACTTGTATAACCATTCGTGAAAGAGGGAATTTTTTTGCCCCATATAGCCATCTGTGAAAAACTTTTTTCTTCAATATTGGTTCAAAAGATATAAATTTTTCTATCAGAGATGAAATTTTATATTTTTGTGCATAAAGTTAGAAGACCATAGAGCTTATTGTTTATTTCTATTATGGATCTGCTGAAAGCTTTTTTCGACTCTGAGCTGTAATGTACAAAAAGACTTATAAACAATGTTTTTGAATTATTCTCAAAATTTGTGTCGTTAAATTTTTTCATGAAGATAAAGGACCAAAAGAATATATTTAGATCCCTCAACCTTGCTTGCTTTGTATGTATTTATAATTCTGATAAGGAATTTTTGATATGGAATAATATTTTTTTTTTTTTTTTTTGATATTGACTTATGGCAATTGTTGTAGTCTATCACAAGTAAGGATCTTGTAGATGAAATTTTTTCAGCCTATCTAAAGCATTTGATACTATAAGTATATACTCCTATGGTGTCAGAGGGGACTAAAATGTTTCAAAGATGTTTGAGGAAAGTGTTTTCGTGTAATCAAGGTAAAACTAAAAACAAAGATATTGATTTGGTTTCCAGAATCTTCAACAACTTTGAACCCTGGAAAGTTTGTCGATATCATATGGTGGTGCAAATATATTTTGCAAAAAGCCAAGAATGCTAAATATAATCGGTTTTAAAGATGCCACAATAAATCCTTCCACATAATATAG
Organism: Euphysa ruthae; assembly: GCA_035046665.1. Taxonomy (NCBI): domain Eukaryota; kingdom Metazoa; phylum Cnidaria; class Hydrozoa; order Anthoathecata; family Corymorphidae; genus Euphysa; species Euphysa ruthae. The sequence goes on from JAUZNK010008675.1 coordinate 15,947, forward strand.
ATATTTTGGTATTATTCTTGATGCTTGCTTCAATTTTTAAAGAAGAACTTATAATGGTTATATCGTAAAGCTTTATCGCAACTTTAGTTTTTTAAGTAAAATTGCACGTAGCATTAAATGCATCTGGTAATAATTCACTTTTTTTGCCATGCTGCCATCAATTATTAATATGATGAGAATAGCATGTACACGTTAATTAGCGGTTTTTGTGAACTTTTTTGGATATTTTACTGTATCGTAGTTTTAAAAACATGAGAGAATGGCGATAATATTTAGCTGCTTAAAAATTTTTGATTTTACACATTATATAACATGATATATTTTATGGGGCGCATTTAGAAAGCATTGTTTTTAAGTACTGATGTATGTCCATTCGCATAAATTTATCTTTTATTTTTGGTGTTTTTCTCCAGGAATTTTACTTTTTAGCTTAAGTTAAGTAATGATAGTTAACAAAAGTATTTCAGCTAAATGTTCAAGTTAAAAAACAGGAATAGAGGAACTGAACTATTTAAAAGCTGTGGGGAAATCACCAAAGAAATAATAAACTATAGATTACTCAGTAAGTATTTCAAAATGTGGCTAGGTTGAAAATTTAACATAATCCATTCCATTAGTTGTTCAAACGCTTTCTTAATGTTAGGTGACAGGTGTATGACTAAAAAACAAAATGAATTGATGTATTTTGCATTTGAGATAAGCTGGATTTAATATATGGAAAAAGTGAAATCTTACTCAAAAGTTTTATAAGATTGTCCTCCTGTGTATATTTATTTCATTTCCTCTAACTTCATTATCATGGAAACTAAGTAATTTTAATAAATTTTGAAATTTATTTGCTCACGTTACTTGTGTATATTTAAATTAAATTTTAGTACTGAGACAGCAATGGAGACAGAGGAGAGTGTTAAAGAAAAGAAAGAAGAGTTGAAAGAAGATGCAAATAAGAAAAGTCTGGTAAGATTTTCTTGGTCCATATTATGATAAAAAACTCCTGCGATTCATATTTTTCAGAAAGAGGTGAATTAATTCTTGAATGATAGTAGTCATTTCAGTTGAAAAAGTTAAGGTGTGAATAGGTTGTAGACAAATATAGATTGCAATGAAATTAACATTTTGAAATTGGGATAATGTTCTAACACTTGTGCACTACTGAGCAGTAGTCAAATATGAAGTTGAATTAAATTTAAGTTTAAGCTGATTGAGTCTACAAAGTCTTCTTTTTAAAAAGAAAATGGTTGATACCCTGAGATATAAGCTTTTTTCAATTCATCTGACCCTTATTTTTAACTGAATTTTCCTATATCATGAATAAATACGGGAAGAGTGGTTAATTGAGTGATCAGGGCTTCTTTTCTAGTTTAAAGTTTGAGCCCAATTTTGTTGGTGAATGGTCATGGGTAGGGAAAGATTAAATTTGTGCCACCTAGTATCGCTTTGCATTAACAATTTTGGCATTTTTTTAATGAAGAATATATACAGTTGTTTTCTGCTTAAAATCATATTTCAATATATCTTTTAGAATGACACAGAAACTATATTGCAAGAACGTATTATTAAACTCATTGGTATTTTGAGTGGCGATACTACTATTAAATTGCATCTCGAGTTTCTAATTCGAAATAACCATGCTGATTTACTTATATTGAAAAGTACAAAGGTGACGTTCTGATTTTTTATTTAGTTATAAAACTTTTTTGTATAGTTTTTATCAACTAGATTAATACAGACAATTTTCATTTATAATTTTTTTTTACTAAGATGTGTATATTATTCTTTCCTTTGTGCTAAAAATTCCAAAAATCTTTGCTCAAAAAATAACTGATTATCTGTCTCATTTTTTTTTTTTCTCAAGTTTTCCTTTAGCTATAAAAATGTGGTAATTTTTAATTTGTGATATCTTTGCGTGTTTGTTTGGAACCTATTGATTCGTTTTATGATATCTTTGCATGTTTGTTTGGAACCAATTGATTCGTTTTGTGATATCTTTGCGTGTTTGTATGGAACCAATTGATTCGTTTTGTGATATCTTTGCGTGTTTGTTGGGAACCAATTGTTTCGTTTTGTGATATCTTTGCGTGTTTGTTTGGAACCAATTGATTCGTTTTGTGATATCTTTGCGAGTTTGTTTGGAACCAATGAAATGACTGTTGATTGAGAATTGTTTGTTAGTCTGTGTTTGTTACCAAGAATTTAGCTTGAATGCTTTGATTTTGCACATTCATACAGAAACTTTGTTCCCATTCTTTTTTGGTGGAAAAAGATGTTTAAAGATACAGCTAACAACTACTGATTACAAAATATAGTTTTCTTACAGGCATTGCCAGGAAAAAATTGACAACACGGGCTGAAAAAAGCCTGCCTAAAATGGTTCGCATGGCTGTTACGAAAGCTTGTGTTAGAAAAGTTCTGCCCAGGCTGTTTTAAAAGCCCCTGCGAGCCAAGTTTAGCGCGGGTTTTTAGGACTATTAGACTTTCCGAGATTTATTAACTGCGCCACATATGACTGTCCCGAGTCCATGTATAGCTTGAGGGGTGAATCAAGTGTTTAAGTATGGTCTAGACTATTCTACTGTGACTGCTCAATCAAGAGAATTTAGTTTGGTACTATAAAAAAGAGGGATTGGTTGAAAATAGACAATAAATAACAAAGGTAATAAAAATCAAGCAATACATTTAGCATTTCTTTTTAAATATATCTCACTGACTTGTTTTCATTTCCTAGAAAAATAAGATTTATAAAAATAACAGCTTATAACATAACTCATTGAACTCAATATTAAAATCAAAATTTTCTAATATATAATATAGTGTATTTAATAAGTCTATATTATATGGTTCGTATTTACTTCAGCACTTTCAAAATATAAACAAAAAATAATATTTTAATTTAGTTGTGATAAGATTTGTTGCAAAAGACTGATCAGAATTTATCACGATAACAGAGATATCTAATATTTATATAAAACAATTGAAACAATTACTAAAACTAACTTCAACTAAAAAAAATTTGGATTGTGCGTAATCCTCTGAAATTTCTGTGATAAACGCAAATAAAGTTTAACACCAACATCCATTGTAACAGCTCAATAGAAAAGAAATAAACAAACGGTCCTATTTGTAATGATCTGAAATGTCTCTGAAAAATGCAGATAAAGTTCAACACCAACATCCCTTGTAACAGCTGAGTAGAAAAGGAATAAACAAACGGTCCGATTTTTAATGATCTGAAATGTCTTTGATAAACGCAGATAAAGTTCAACACCAACATCCATTGTAACAGTTCGATAGAAAAGGAATAAACAAACGGTCCGATTTGTAATGATCTGAAATTTCTTTGATAAACACAGGTAAAGTTCAACATTAACATCCACTATAACAGCTTTATAGAAAATAAAATAAACAAGCGGTCCGATTGAGGAAATGGACTACTGTTTTGATGAAGCTCTTTTACATTTATATAGCATATCGTTAGACATTGGGTTCTTGGAACACTTGGCATAGAAAAAAATTTTATCACTCACGCTACCAATACTGTTAACATAGCAAGCAAGCTTTTGGGTGGAAATTAGTCTGTCGTCAGTAAGTTATTGATTGCATCATAAGAAATGTAAAAATATATTTAATAAAAAAACTGTTTTGCATTGTTTTATAAAATCCAATAAAAATATCCACTGAAAGTGTTATAGCTATGTTAATTGATTACTCGTCCACTTTTTCGTCTTTGAAAAGATAAAAATAATAAAAAAAGTATTTATTCTTTTTAAAAGAGTTAATACATATTCCTTGTCTAGCCGCTTTATCTGAGAAAAAAAATTAATCTTTTGCAAAATAATTATACATATTTGTTTTGTATATATATAAAGATTTAATATTTTGCTAAAGAATGATACATTATATAAATTGATAAAAAATCAAAACAGTGTTTATTCTTTAGTAAAAAATGAATAAATGTAAATAAATCTTTATATATATATCACCTTTCCCTTTATTTATATTTGCATCGTAACAACACAACTTTGCCACTGTCAACACTGACTTAACCACTAGTATAAAATGGAAGGGGGTGATAATTTCATAAAGTGGTTACATTTAAGCCTATTAAATAATTATTATAACACCCTACCCGCTTTTTCTTTGAATTATACATAAAGGTAAATAATGATTAGATAGTTTGCATATAAACTTGATTTTTAGAAGAATTCATTATAAAAAAAGACTAAGATATTCAAGAACTTCCTAGCCTATTCTAATTAAGTCAAACTAACAAAGCCAGCAATTTCTCTTTTAAAACTCGATATTGTAATTAAGTCATAGATTACAGGTGATGAACTAAAACACTTCCGTCATAAAATTATTAATTATACAAAATGATTAAAGAACAGAGGCAGAAAAAGGAAACAAAATTTTAACACGGATAATTAAATCGTAATACATATTTCACACCATGAATGAAGTTGCTATTATTTATAAATTATGTTTAATGTTGTAAAAAGATAAAAGAATCCATAGAAAATACTATCGTGTTATAGGTTTGGTAAGCACCGCTAAAGCAATAAAATTTTTCTCTGGGAGTATTACAGTGAGCATGAGGGTGATCACGCTGGCCTCATGATGAGGCTAGTAGTAATGCTCTATAATGACCCAAGTTAATTACAATTTCTGTGTTGAATATATCGGTAGGTCTGCAAAAAAATACAAATGATGGATATTTGATTATTTTCCTAATAAAAGTAAGTAAGCATGAATGAATATCATGAATACCATGAATAAACATATTGTTGTCTTTTATATTTTTACTGTTTTTATAGTTAATTTTATTATCTCCACATTTTCAGTGTTGCATTTTGGCTGTAAAGAGTATATAAACAATTTAAAAACATTTATTTTCTTAAAAAATCAAGAAACATCTTTGTTCCATGCGGCTCATCTTTTCTAAAATATATCACCCATTTTCGTAACTGACTTAATTTTTCTATTGTTCTGCTAATTCTCAACCAACAACCAGGTTTTTTTACTTAATCTTTAGTTATTATGATAATTCACAACCAACTAACTACGAATAAATGAATTACACACGAAGAAAGCATTATTTTTGCAAATTAAATTATTAACAGAGTAATTTAGTTTAAAGGGTTTAACCAAGTAAGGGAAACATAATTAAAACAGCAAAAATATAATGATGAGTTAATGTTGTTATGAAATCATGTTTAAGTATGTTGTTGTTTTGATTCTTATTTTTTTATCAAGTGAAATAATAGAATTTAACATAGCAGTGATAGATTTAAAGTAGTAGAAATAAATAAAACCGTAGCCAGCCCTACACTACAAGACCATAGCTAAAATTCTGGGCTAGTGATATAATAACTATTAAATTTATTATTATTTTTACTTGTTTGTTTTTCAGTTGTTGTTTTTACTATTAAATTAAACATCAGAGCTGAAAAATATAATTTTGGAAACCATGGTCATGTTCTCTTTAAATTATGGATTCTATTGGTGTTTTTTTTCAAAAAGGCGTACACTTCGGGGTCCAGTAATAAATTTTTGTGGCAATTCTGTATTTAGGAAGTTGTTCGTGATTCTATATGTCATTCTGCAACAGTGATATCAAATGCTTTCATGCACTGTGGCACTACCAGTGATACATTCTTGAGAAATAATCTTGAATGGTTGGCGAGAGCAACAAATTGGGCAAAATTTACCGCAACTGCTAGTTTAGGTGTAATACATAAGGTGATATAAATTTTTTTTATCATTAAGTTACTTCCGATCCCAATATATTTATCAATAAAAAATTGTTTTAAGTTTAAAATATTCTATGTTGCTTAATTTATTTTAAAGTCAAATTATATTTTGCATATTTTCAATATTGATATCTCACTGTACTGATAGAACTTAAAGATAAAGTCATTGCAAAACATAGAAGGTTTCATGAATAACATTGAGCTTAGATTTCAAAGCCACTTACTGTCCTTGCAAAAATAATTAGTGTTACTCCTCTTTATAAATCAGTTGACATTTTTTGGAAATTTTACTTTCTACCCACTGGGCTGCAATTACATTTTCATTTATGTATTTGATAGCTTAGGATTATTATATCAGATGTAGAGTTTCAAAAAACTGAATTTCATTTGCTTTGAAAGCTGTAATTTCTATGAATACTGGGTATGCTTAATTTATTTACTTAGGGTCATGAAAAAGAATCATTGAAATTGATGGGATCATATTTACCTAAAGATGGTAGTGCAGGTAGTGCTTACCAGGAAGGAGGTGGTTTGTATGCATTAGGTATGATACTTTTTTGAACCAATGAGTTTATTCTTTAAGTTGGTGGTTTAGTTCAGAGGATTATCAATATTAACATCACTTCCTATTTTAGGTAATATGGTAAATACCAGACCAGTAATCTTTTTTTTTTTATGTTTTGAAAATTTTCAAATGAAACTATTATGCTAGCTCGTGATGTTAGCTTGTGGTGTTTTGTCTATGAGTTATAGTTTCACTTCAGCCTTTAATATTATTGAGGTTTAAAAGTTCATTTCTATGATATTAATGTCCCAACTTACCACAGAATGTTTTTATTTTTAACTGTTTCATCAATACAGACATACTAAGGATAAAGATATAAAGCATAATGCAAATTTTTTTTAGGAAATAAAATTTTTTACAATTTTCAGTCAATTTTCCTTTAAAACATTGTTTTTTGTTTAGAAAATTTTTCTTAAAATCTTACTTTAATTAAATTTCCCCTTAAAACACTGTTTATAAAACAATTTTTGTAAAAAACAGTATCTGCAAAAAGTCATGATATATTTTTCTTACATTCCGTCCGTATTATTTTTCCTCAGACTCTATGAATTTGATTTCTATCAAAGCGTTATTTTATCGCATCAAGATTTTCATGAAAACTTAAATTAAGATTTTCCTCTAAACCTTATTTCATAACATTAAGGTTTTCCTTAAAACCTTATTTAAAAACATTAAGATATTCCTCAAAACCTTATTTCATAACTAAAATTTTCCTCAAAACCTAATTTCATCAAATAAGATGATTTTTTATCAAACCATATTTAATGTCAAGACAGATTTTTCTCAAATGCTTATTTAACGAAATCTTAGATTTTTTTCTGAAATCCTTAATTCTTTGTAAAATGAGTTCCCTAAAAAAATTGCATAACAGTCTTATTTAACAGCATAGATTTATAAATGTTTCTTTTTATATAACAAAAATTGAGCAGTAATCTATACAAATGTTGGATTACATTTTGCTAAAATGAGCACTTTGCTTATTTTTCAAAATTTAATTACTTTTGAGGATGAATAATTCTAGTGCAAAAATTAGGTAGAAATTAGTTCTCATTTAGCTTTGTCTTGTTTCATTTTACGTGGGAATAGCTCAATTGGCAAGCATCAAACTATGGATTGAAAGGTTACAAGTTCAACGCGCACCTCTAGCTGAAATTTATTTTCCATGTTATCTGAGCAAAACTAATTGTATAATGCCACGCTAGCTCAATTTGGTTAGGTTGTTTGATGTAGCAAATTTCAATTGCATAATGGGCTTTGTTCTAAGTACTCCAAGACCCACCATATGGGCCCTTCTGGAAATTTTGCCTTGGCAATTTAATGATTCCCCACGTTAAATATACAAGCTCACTCACTTAAAAAGATTTTTTTTTTAAATTTTCAGGTTTAATACACTCAAATCATGGTGAAAGTATTAAAGAATATTTATTGGAAAAACTTAAAAGTGCTGTTACTGATGTAAGAATTTATTTAGTATCAAATATATTAAAATGGTTATTGTTTTATAGAGAAATTAACAGAAATTTTTTATTTTATTTCTTATCGTTAATTTAATCTGAATATACTTCAGTTTATTATTTTTTGTAGATGGTGCGTCATGGTGGATGTCTCGGGCTAGGTTTAGCAGCGATGGGTACACAGCAAAATGGTGAGATATAATTTTATTTATGCTACTTTAAGATTGTTGTTTTTTCAAATATTCACTTTTATATTTGACAAAAGCAAGTAATGATGTTGTGTGGGAATTTTATACATGAGTTACCTATCATTTAATACGTTTCACCCTGTAAAACTTGTATACAGAAAAAAAAAAGTTCTCTTCAATAGCTTTGACGACATTCGCATTAGATTTTTCTGAAGTCTATATAACTTTTTTATTTAATATTTAAAATTCAATATCATTGAAATTCAAAGTGAATTAACTCCATTTCTTTTTTTCTTTCCTCCAATCAAATTTCATATATATTTAATAATTTATATTATTTTAATAATAATAATATAATAATATTATTTTAATGTAATATATTTTTTGATATATTTTGTATATTTGCATAGGTTGCTCAATTGCTCTCCTCTATGCTCTCTGCCAACTTCGCGCTCCTCCACCTAAAAATGGAGCCCCGTACCCTGTACCTTCTAAAAGTATTTCTTGTTCACCAAACCTTCAATCATGAACAAAATATGATGACACTTATACGGAATTAGGACACCTTAATAAAGGAAAAAATTACCACAAGCAATTAAAAATACGGATACATCGCCCTTGGTACACTCAACTTTAGGTTTACCTTTTGGTTAATAGAC
>JAUZNK010008686.1:0-13469 GCA_035046665.1 Euphysa ruthae
CATTCACTCACTCACACTCTCACTTAATTACTCACCCACTCACTCAACCACCCACTCACTCACCCACTCATTCATTCACACACTCACTGACTAACTTGCTTGCTTGTTTGCTTGCTTGCTTGCGTAACTCATAGTAACATTAGATTTGGAACTCAGTATCTGTTATGTTAAGAACTATAAAAACTAAAACACTTTTATGCATAAAATTAAATATCAATTGCTAGCTCACTTGATAAGATTCGCAGACCGAATGTCTTCAGAAATTAACTAGGATTTTTTATTTTTACTTTTTCCTATTTTTTTTGTGTTTTCTTGTGTTTATCGTATCGAGGGATCACAATGGAAGTATTGTAACAACAGACTATTTTTTAAAACTTAATTTATTAATTCTTTTGTTTGCTTTTTTTTTTGTTTATTAAAATGTATCTTTGTCCAAATTATTTATTAGTAATCAGTAATTAGCGTTAATATTTACAGCAATTTGGTTATTCCTGGAAACCACGTGCCTTTTTGAAACCAATGAACAGCGGCAAAAAGCGATTAGATCGGCAAAAAACAAATATGCAACTCAGATTGTAAACAAACTATGTTTTATTATTAAAAGTGAAATGTAAAAAAGAAGGGATTCGTTATATAAAAGGTAAGCTCATTAGCTGTTATATTAGTATCATTATGGGCGATTATTTATATTATTATAGCTATTGTATCTTTTCACTGCCCAAATTATTAATACAGCATTCACAACATAGAAAAGAAGATATTTTCCATTCTCAGTAATCCTATCTATGATGGGATGGATGTGTATATATATAAAAGTTTCAGGTAGAAAAAAATTTTAAGAATGGCTTTATAAATTCAAATAATATAGTTCTTAATTCAAAAAGTACTCTGCATAATTAAACTTTTAAATAAAGATTCAAGCACATTTCAAAATTTAGTCCGAATTAGCTAGATAGAGACAAATAAATATGGTAGCTGAATGATTATTTTGGAAATTTTTGCGAATTGACTTTCGTTTCTACAATTTTTTTTTTTAGTTCTTTAAAAAAACCCTGTGAATGAAACAGTTACCTTTAAAAAAATCAAAAACAATTTTAGACCCATATGATGTTTGAAAAACACATTGGGGGGCGAAAACATCTTGTGCTATTAGCATATAATTCTGTAGTTTTATGATAAAACAATCTAATAAAGCATGCTGTTACACAGTTTTTGATAAAACAAACTCAAGTTGACTTCATAACAACTATGGGAAGTAATTGTGCAAATTTTCTCAGGGTTTAAAAATTTTCCATTATATTGCACACATAAAATTATTGCTATTTAACATTTTTTTAACGATAAGTCTCTGCTTTCCACCGTTCCTTTAAGCAAAAAGAAATGTTGCTGTTTAGATGTTGGTTAAGATATCACACTAAAAAAAACATTTTATTTAATGTTATATCCTATAACCAACATCATTCTTCTGCCATACAGTTAAATCATTCATAATTTTCAAGAAAGATTATTTCAAGTATCATTTTTATTATAATTTTTTGTATGGTAGCAGAAAATTTTTTATTTTCCCTTTAAGATTCACTTTTTCTGTTTTTTTATTTATTTAAGCCCATAATAAAGTTCATTACCATAAGTACTCCCTGATGAAATTCAGACCTAAAAAATTTAAGAAAAAAAGCAATAAAAATGCAATCATTGCAGTACATAGATACCTTTATTTTGGATATTTTTGATTTATTTATGAATGGTTATAATAACAGTTGTTTTGATACTTTTACTCACAGTATAGATAGCCAAGTTATCATTTTACCTCTTAATTAATGCAGACCTTGACCAACATACTATTTACACCTATTTAATTGTTATTATAATAAATAATAATAATAATAATAATTTATTTTCAAAAATAATCCTATAACAAAAAATTTTATAATTATACAATTGTTTTATGAAAAAATTATTAATATTACAAAAATTATTAAAAAAAAAAAAGAAAAAAGAAAAAGCAAATTGAATTGGATGTAGCCTCTCATACAGAGAAACTAAAATTAAAGATTAAGGAGAGACTTTAATGACAATCTTTTGGAGAAAATTTTGGGAATAAACTTGAAATCTAAATGTATATATGATAAAATACCAAAAAAATTCTGTAGCACTGTGGAATGATTACCTTGCTAAACACAAAAACAAACAAATTAAAAAAAAAAAATTCTATATGAAAGTATGAAAAAAAATCGTGCTGGCCGATTTATAAATATTTATAAATATTAACACTTGTCCGCACAGTCAGTGCACAGGCACTATTTTCTTGGAATACGCCAGCGTTCTGTTTTAGGACCTCTATTATTTACTATTTTTCTCAACGATGTATTCTGTTTTACCCTAGAAACAGAAAAGAAATCTGTAATTTTGCTGGTGATGAAGCTATTTATGTTTTCAATTTTTTGAAAACGTTCCAGTTCGATTAAACGATGATCATCATTGGGTTGATCTTTGTTTTATGGTTGCCAGGGAAATTCCAGCTGATGTTTTTTGAGAAAAAAGTTCCTGAGGCCTACTCTATTTTTATTTCTGGTTTAGAAATTTCTTCCCTGTAAGAAATCGAACTGGTAGGTGTTATTATTGATTGCTGTTTAAATTTTTCTATCATGTTAAGAGAGTTTGCAATAGAGTAAACAATAATTATTGAGAATTTGGTATGGTTTGAGTCAAGCTGAAGTTATTTTGCGTTATTTTTTCTACTGTGCAGTAATCTGGGTGTTTTTGAAAAAGTCTCTTGTTCTTATTGAAAAGACACATAAATGTGCACCAAAAGCTGTTTATAATGACAGGTTATTGAGATAGTCAGTAGTTGTAGTATTCATAATAGGCACCTACAGCTACTAATGGTGAGGTTTATAAAACACTAAACCAGTTGAATCCCAAGCTGCTTTGAAATATTTTTTATTGTAAAGTTGTGTCTTTATGATTTTAGGACTTTGTGTCTTGTTAAACTCACATTTGCTTGCACTGTTAGTTATGGCACAAATTCCCTTCCAGATGTTATTAAAACAGTGTGAGTTTTCCCCCATTTTTAAACAGAAGGTAAAACTCTGGAAAGGAAGTTGCATATTCACTTTTGTAAATAGCTCTTTGTATTTTTTAAATTGTATCGCCTCCTTGTTTTATTTTGTTTCTTATACTTTATGTAGTGCTACCTTTAATATATTAAAAAAAAGAATATTTTTATTATTTTTTAGCCTTGATTTTGTGATATTTTTTGTTATATTTCATGTACTTCGATTTAACTAACATTGAATATAAGATTGAATTGAATTGAATAACTTGTCAAAACATTGCAAAAGGAGAAAATTCTGGTTTAGGCGGACATAGAATCCCAAAACTGACCATTAAAACAAAAACAAAACAAACAACATTAGGATTTTGTTCTTATTTAGCCCAACAAAAAGGTGAAAAATTGATGTTGAAGAACCATCTCTGCCACAAAAACTTACATAACCTAACTGTTTAATAAAATTACACTTCCAGGAAAACGAAGACTAATATATCCTGATGCTATCGACACTGCAGTAATCCTGATCAAAGAAATTTTAAACAATCTAACTTTCCGTTATTTTTAGAACAATTATTATCAAAATCAGTGAATTTAGAAACTTCAGTTGAGTAATATAGAAATGCTACCTGCGGAGCTTCTGATCCTTTAAACTTTTTGCTAAGAAAGAGAGGCATTGAACAAGGACAAAATAATCTATTTAATAAAAAAGCTTTTAGATTTATTCCAAATTAATTATATGCAAGAATGTGAAATTTACTATAGGTTTGTCTCCTGAATCTTACTAAGAATTATCTTGTATATATAGAGGGCTTTTTAGCGAGAAAATGCTTGATGGTAATACTTGATCCCATCACTCTATATTTCATTGTGGTGGCCCTTATAAGGAATATATAACTTGGCATAAGCCAGTATTACATGACATTAAATTTAACCACTCAATTAACTATGCTTCCAAATCTTAACATTTATGATCATAAAGCATTAGTTCAGACCAAAAACGGTTTTGAGGTGTCTTATTATGAAAAAAAAATTTTGTTCCATTTTCAAGAGCATAACATTCTAAGAAAAATCTATTTTATTTCATGAAAGTGCTTGTTTTTCCAATTTGGTCCAAAAGAGACATAATTTCATTTTTCTTTGCCAAAATTCTGTGTCATGTTAGAAATGTTTCTGGTTGTTTTCGCATGTTGGTAATTTTTTAAAAATTTGGCACACAAATTTTTTTTTATTTCTTTTTAGCAATTATGTTCTTATTTATTATAATATTTATTGGTATATTATTATTTATTCTTATCTATTATGTTGCCAAAGTTCTATATATGATGTTAAAAGATTTTTTCACACAATCAGAAAGAAATTTTAATGTCATAAGTTTTTCATTAAGGCTATGTTTTGGAAGAAAACATGCTCATTGCAGGCAATTTGCAATAGGTTAAAAAATAGGTAGTAAGAGGCTCGAAATTCCAGAAGTGATCCAAATATAGTAATTGAAATGATCAGCATGTTAAAATCAGGCTATATCAGCAATAAATTTGTAGGTGATGTGCTGACTGACAGGTGCAGTCAAGCATATCAGGTTGATAGGAGATCAGGTTTCAAAAAGCATGTATTATATGCAGTTTGGTTTTTGTAGAGAGTGAATAGATTCTTTAATTTTATGAGAAATTATATAGATGTTGGTCTGGATAATTTACATTTGTCTCATTTCCGGAATTTCGATCCTCTTAAGACCTTTATAAACATTTTTAAATCTTTTGTAAATTGCCTGAATGCGAAAGCACGTTGTCTCCAGAAACAAAACCTTGATAAATTATTCAAGCTCGTGACATGATAATTTTTTTCTCAATATAATAGGTATGACTGATTTTACAAACCTAAACGTTTTAAATTTCCACATCTTTGCTATCTTAGAATATTCAAGTTTTTTTTAAAAAGCATTTTTTGATTTTTCTGAAGAAATCATGTTTCGATTATGTGAAATTCTGTATTATGTTAGAAGTGTCTATTTTGGAAGTTTTATCAGACTCAGGCTCCAAGTCCTGAGTTGTAAAAGTGAGCCCAAAAATGACTTCTTAACCATTTGAAAAATTTTATCAAGCCTTAAAAAATTTAACTTTCAATTAAAACATGACCATTTTAAAATTTTTCTTAGGAGATTTTTTTTTTCAAAATTTTTTATGATCATTAAAAATATAATGTTAACAGTATTTTGAAAATTCTTTTTGGCCCAGTATTTGTCAAATCTGGTTAAAAAATCTAAGTAAGATTTTTGCCATTCTGATCTTTAGATAATCAAAGGAGACACAGGCCAAAAATCTATGCTTTTTTTAGATTTTTCTCACGATTTACTGATTTTTTTTCTTGAAGTTTTCATTTAAAAATATCATGGTGTCATTGCAGCAATTATAACCAGGTTTGACCAACCAAGTTTTAAAGCATGCTTGATGCTTGATTTGCTTCTGCTGTCATCAATAAAAGAAACCAGAAGTGAATTGTTTTGCCACATTTATAAGAAAGTCAAAAAAAATCAGCCAGACTGAAAAAAAATTGATACCAAATGTAATAACTGTTTTTAAGTTACTTATTTTCAATCCTACAACGTTGTGTCCCCAAAAAATGCCTTTTTCCTGCTTAAAGACATTGTTAAGGTTGGTCAGCAATGACAAGTAAATGTTTTATTTCCTTGGCAATTCTAAGTATACATAAAAAAACTAACTGATTCTATAGATTTAGTTGCAGTGGAAGTTGAATTTATTTCTTTCCACAATCGACCATGGTGTGCTTCGCTAGGAAGAGGCAAGGGGTGGGGAAGCGGAGGGGAATGAGGGCAGGAGATCAAAAATGCACCACCTTCCCTGGGTTTACATTATATTCCAAAATAATTGAAATATTCAAGATTATCCACTGAAGCACAATAAATACACTTTATGATAAAATCAATCAAAAACATAAAAGATGTATGTGTTCAATTGTTTTTGATTGCATTCAATTGCGTTGCATTATATTTGACACTTAATACAAGGAAATTTATATTTTTCAAAATTTTGGTATGATTCCTCCATTTGTTAATAAATTTAAAAGTAACTTCTAGATTTCAGCCCTGTTTAATATAATATCAAAAGTATATGGTGTTCACCAGGATATGTCTTTGCTACTTTACAATTAAAGTAAAATTTCCCTGTCATTATGTTTAATCTAATTTTCATAAGCAGGTATAATTTATCATTCAGATAATTTCACTGATTCTCTTTCAAGACTACATAAGATAAAAGCTTGAAATATTTCAAAGATTCATTAAAAAGTTTCAGTTTAAACTACTAGATAGGCAAAATTTTTTACATTACTTTGTTTTATTTTACTTCTCAAGATTTTATTAGATAATCAGCTTTTCACAAATAATTTTGTTTATAGTCCAGCAGAAAAGTTCCTGAAATCGGCTGAACCTTGCACTTCGATGTGCAGCGGGTTTTATTGGCCATTTTACATCAGAATTTAGTGTAGAATCAGAATCTGATTGATGCCACTCATAAAAGTTTGGGCAAATCGAGATATTTAGGCTAATCCATAATGACATCATTTTTGTCTAAAAAAATACCTTACTGTTATTTTTTCTTTCGTGTATTTTATGCTGAATCTGAAATATGCAACAAAAAATATAAGAAAATATTAGCTAGAAAAGAAATTCTTCTTTTTTCATGCATTTGCTTTCAAACCTACTGTTTGTTCTGTGGTAAACGCTTTCAAGAGAAGGATCCTGATGTAGAATAGTGTTGGTTTTTACATTATGTAATCAGAAGGTGGTGGTTTTAAATACAATAGAAGAACTTAAATAAGTATTATTTCTTATTAATTTGGAGCCAAAGTTGTGTTGCTGTCTTCTCCAGGTTTAGCAAGCTTACTAGTTTTCAAAAAGTGCTGTCATTTTGCCCCATAAAGCACAGATGTTGGTGATGATAAGAATTTAAGAACTACTGCTGCTGCAGTCAAAGCAGAATCTTCAGTCACAGACAGAAATCAGTACAAAGTGCAATTTGATGTTGACTCAGTGACTGAGGGTTTTAGCACAACACTTATGGACTTGCTTGAGGAACTAACTTTTGGAAAAATACCTTTAATTCTTGTTGGTATAATTTATTATTTTATTTGTGTATTGTGTATTTTATTTGCTGTTGGTTTACTTATTTACATTTCACTGAATGAAATTTCAATATGATAATGATAATATGATAATGTGATAACGTCTACTAATCCGTTAAATAACATCAGACTACCAAAGGTAATCTATTGTTATCTGACGGATATGTAGACATTCTCCAATTGGATACATCATAACATCATGCAGTAGCTAATGTACACATTTAATAATCTTGAAAAATTTGTTCATTTGCATATTTTGCATTTGTAGATATTTTGTATCTGAATTGCTGTATGTTTGTTGATTCTCTGATGTTTCTTATATATAAGATCATCCTTGTGCTCTTACTAAACGGAGAAACGATTTGCAAGTTGCTTTACCAAACTTTGTGAAGAAAAAATATCTCATAAATGAAATTTCACAATTCGGAATCACTTCTTCCTATATTTGCTATATTTGAATATTTGCTATTCAAGGATTCAACAGCTTACGCAGCCATAGGACATGGATATGAAAAGGTGACATCTGATTTTTGCAATTAAATGCAAATGAAGTGGCAGAATACAATAGCTACAGCACAAAGATTGCAAGTACGTCATATTTTCCCCTGATAAATATTAATCCGGTTGAACCAGACACTATCTTAGC
This sequence comes from Euphysa ruthae, assembly GCA_035046665.1. Classification (NCBI taxonomy): domain Eukaryota; kingdom Metazoa; phylum Cnidaria; class Hydrozoa; order Anthoathecata; family Corymorphidae; genus Euphysa; species Euphysa ruthae. The sequence goes on from JAUZNK010008686.1 coordinate 7,836, forward strand.
ATTGATGTTTACGGTAAAGGTGGTGACTGAAAACATACACAGTCTTTACGATTGACCAGCAGTTGTTCAAGATGATAACGCAGATGACATGGTGGCTGTCAAACTTTTGGGAGAACTTCTATCCAGTTTTAGGAGAAATGCATGTGCTCATGTCATTTATTGGTTGCAAAGGAAATAACATGGAAAACATGGGATTGTCAGATATACTAAAAGCTGTTATTGGAGGTGTTGACAAAATGATCTTGGGTAAGAATTTTCCAAATAACATCAGAGCACTGCACTTGGCCGTCGAGGAAATCATAAGATCAGGATTGTTGGATAGTGTTTTACCAACTTTTGATGATCTTATGAGTTACATGAAAAGTTTTGCTTGCAAAAGCCGTACAGCCAAACTTTGCTTAGATGGACTTGTTTGGCCATTACTCATAGCATTAAGATTTATAAGATCTAGCAGGAAAGCTGATTGGGCACTCTACTTTGACACAGTCAAGCTAATGTTGCCATATTTTGCAGCAGCATGTCACTGACATTATCTTTGTTGTGCAACTGTTTATTTGATCAAAATTACAAACTTACCTTGTGAGCTCCTTCATAAATTCCTTAAAGGAGAACATGTTATGAGGCATTACAATGGATTTTGGAACTATCTGGTCTAATATGATGATTAAAACTACTGTTATGACGTATGGTCTAGCAGGTATGTAGGAATTTGTAGGAGTTACTCTCAATGAAAATGCATTGGAGCACTGCGCAAGAAGTTTGCATGTTTCAAGTCTACTTGAGCAAAGTCTTTTGTGGTTTAAAGAAAAGAAGGCAACATAAATGTAACCTATCATACGGAAGAATCTAAGGCATGCATGAAAACAGATAGCACTGATCGTGAGAAACTGAAAAAATATCTTGTGACATCTATCCTTTGACCGATGCGCTAAAATAGCTACAAAAAGCTGTCACTAGCTGCTATCCGAAGATGCTGCTGATGCCCGGACTATTGGAAACTTCTACTGAAATAACTCGTGGAGTAACAATAGAAAGAAAAGACCTCTGAAGACATCCCATATAAAAGCAGATCTAATCATGGCACAGTTAGTGTACCAAAAAGTTCTTGATTTTGGAGTTGACACTGTCTCTGTATTATGCAATGATACAGATGTATTGTTACTTTTTGCCTACTTCTATTGGAAGTTAGAGTTATCAATTACAGTGTACATGCAAGATACCTGTGATGAGTGGATTATTTTTTACATTGGAGATACTGTCTGATGTAATGCCGATATAGTTCCTTTCATCGTAGCTGCTCATTCTCTGTCTGGCTGTGACACCATTGCCCCCTATCACTGTATCGGTAAAATGACAACGGTAAAAAGGCTCAAGGATGACAAGAAGCTTTCACTGTTGGGACAACTTGATTCAAATTTAGGTGTTGTAATAAATGAAACAACCCTTTTCATAAGCAATTGCTATGGATTTCAGCAAGAATCAATGATCACATGCAGTATTTTATCCTGGTCCAAAAAACATCGAAAGCAATTAAAATAGCCCCTCCTTTGGAATCTTTGCCTCCAACAAATGAAGCCTTTAAGGAGAATGTAAAAAGAGCTCATTTTCAAGCTATGGTGTAGTATTCTGCAATGGAACCTGATCCCCCAGCAGAGGATCCAACTCTTTACAGATGGATGAGAGATGAGCTTAACAAAGTGTTTGTACACATCAGTTTGCCTGATAACATTGCCGCTTCTCCAGTTGCGGTCCTGAACATAGTGAAGTGTGGGTGTAGCGAATCAAGTCCTTGCAAAATGAAGCAATGCTGGTGTTCCTCAGCAAGAGTTGCTTATTGCGTGATGTGCAACTATTGTGGAGACACAGAGATTTACTAGAATTAAGTGACAAAGGAAAAATCAGAGCAAGAAGATGGCGGCAATGAGGATGAGAATTAAAGCCACAGGATATCCGTAAATGATATCCGTAAATATTGTTTGTTTGTGTTAAGACTGATTTTGCAACATCTTTAAAATTTTTATTATGTTTGAACTAAAAGATGTTTAGTTTGAAATACACGTTGCCTTATTTTTTTCATTTTTTTCATTTTCTAATGAACAATTCTCTCCCACAATAAACAATAAACTTTTTTTTTTCTGACCCTTAAGTCAATAAGAATTCAGATTAAATGTAAAATTTGTGAAAGAATGATTTATTACAACAAGCTATTTGAAAATTTCAATTTTTCTTGGTTTTTATGGGCCGAGAATGCCACCATTATGGATACCATAATGAATTTGCCTAAATATCAATTTGTCCAAACTTTAAAGAGTGTCATCAATTAGATTCTCATTCTACACTAAATTCTGGTGTAAAATAGCCAAAAAATCTACTGCACATCAAATTGCATAATTGTAGTCATATATCTTCCACACTATTAGTACATATTTATTTTGTTCATGTAAAAATACAATGGTTTTTGAAATAAAAAAGAAAAATATTGCTACAGTTAATCTATTTTGATCTTTTGAACGGAAATCAAACCATCTGCAATCTATATTTTTTAATAAAATAAAATAAATAGCTAAATTACAAAAGGTTTTTTAATATGCATTATATTAATGTATAAACATTTAATCAACGTTAAAAGCCAATTTCTGCTTGACTTGTTCACCAAGTTTCAGTCAAGAATTTCCAACAGTCTTTGTTTCATCTCCATTCCATGATATGTTCTAAAAATTTTCACCTCTGTTTTGCAAGCATACGTGAATCATTGACAGATAACCACACGCTTTTCCTTTTCCCCTTGGGTAAGTTCATGTTTGATCTGTATTTTGTAGGGATAAAAGTGCATATCCTTCACTGGGATTCTTTTTATGGACTCCCAAGGAATGCCAAGTTCTTGGTTGTGGCATTGATTGAAAACTCATGTGCTTACCAGAGTACCCTTAGCATTCAAGTTTAAGATTGTTCCATGGTCCTGAATTTGTCGACCCACCTGTACATGGTTTTTTCGTTTGGATATTGATGGTATCAAAATTTTCTCTTGAAGTGAGCTTGCACAGTCATCAATGATTTTTTCTCAAAGAAAGATTCAACGCAAATTTTTTTTCTTGAACTGTCCAGCCTATTTATGAATCTGTTTTATTTTTTATTATTATAATATTTATTATTAATCTTTTTTTCTTTTATCTAACTTGCAGCGACTCTTATTTATATACCTGAAATAATTAAACAATTATTAGATTTCATAATTTCATAAACCTTTTCATCAGTGGCATTCTTTGGGTCATCCTTTATTTAAATCAAGTAATAAAAAGGTAATCATTCAACAATGGCACAATTAAGCAATAGACTGTATATGCTTTATGTTTTAATTTAAACAATGTGAATAGTTACTTGGGTAGCATAAAAATTTTGTTGAAATGCTACTTGTTGCATGGTTTTGCTAAAAGTCTTTTTAGCTATGTATATTGTCGACTGTTACAGAAATCAATCATTTTCAGTATTTGCTATACAATTATATCATACCTTCCAACATGATACCTTTGCAAAACTGGAGGTTTATCCCATCTACACCCATCCCCTCACCTCCCATCCCCTGCCCTGTCTAGTATTTGGAAGCTGAAGTGTTTTCTTTTATCAATAACTTTGCCATGTCAGACACCTTGGCTTTGATTTGTTCAACGATTCTTGCCTTGTGTTTATAAAAAAGAAAAATTTACCCAGATAAACCCACATCCTCTGAGTGTGTTATGCAAATCAGATATATTAGCCAATCAAATCGACTATTTTCAAAACACATGAAGTTTTTTCTCTAAATCAAAGCAATTTCTTTTTTACATTCCAAATTTAAAGGGGAATTTTATTAAAGAGTGGGAGGGTTGTATGCACCCAATGACCTCCCTCCCATGTTACGGGCCTGAATATACTGTATAGTAGTTTAGAAGTATTTATTGCTGAATTTGGAAGTGGGTAGTGGGAAAAATCTGGTCAGACACACAAGAAGTTACCAGGTGATGCTGAGTATGCAAAGCACATCTTGGTTGTGCCAGTCGATAAAAAATTTCAATTTAAATACACTCAGATTGCAGGAGAATGAACTATAGTATACTATATTTATCAGTGATGAGTGATGAGACTTTCAAATCTGCCCGAAAAATATGTTTATTTTATAAAAAAATTGTAGTAACGACCATATTTTGAGAAGAATAAATTGAAATATTTTTATAATTCTGTACTTATTTTTCAAAATTACAAATCCATCCTTCCATAATATACTCACAAAAATTTGTTTTGAAAATCGTTTAAAAAACACAACTAAAAACTATTAAAAAACACTTCAACATGTTCCCAAAAACATTAAAATAAACACAAGTAGAATAAAAAATAATTGAATCAACAAAGTATAATTGATCAATAAGACTCATACGCCCCATTACTCATCATTTTTATGAGCCCTGTTGTAATTCATGCAAGCAGACTTGCACTTCTGCAAGAAAATATCAAGTGTCTTCCACAAAGATGTTGTTAAATCCAAGCACGATCTAAACTTTGTCTTGTTTTTTCCAATTATTGAGAACACACTTTCCTTAGTGGCATTGCTGTCAGGAATTGTTTGTAATGACAGAGCATGTGTCGCAAGCCTTGGTAAAAGTGTTTGAAAATGACTCCATACAATGTCCATTCGATGATATGACTTTTCAGTAGTTATTTTTACAACTGATTCGCTTCAAAAATTGCTTGGTATACCATAACTTCTCCTTTTAACACATGAATGGAATGTGGATCGTTGATAATCTTTATACTGATTTGGAGATTGTGTGATAAGTTTATTCAAATTCAAACCTTCTAAACAATCTCAGCCATAAATTGTTTATTTATGACGTGTAGAACCCATGCAATGTTGTTTTTTTCTGACCTTGTTAAACTGAATAAATAAAAAACAAAATGGCTTGTAAATTATCTACTGAAGATATGGTTGAACTTATCATGGAAAATTATAATAAATCGTCTGATTTTATTGATTCAGTTTATCATGAATTTCTTGATGATACTGACATCACGTCAGATAGGGATAGTGAAGGTGAGGAACATGTTTTATCTGATTCTCCAGTTCCATTTCTTGGTATCAATGGTGATCAAGATAAAGCTAAACCTACATTTTTATTGATAATTTAGTGATTTTATTGTTAATTATGTTAATTATTCTATTTATTAATTATTAATTATTCTAACTATTAATTATTCTAATTCTAATTATGTTAATTGCCTTTTACACTTGTTTTAGCAAGCGGGTTTGAAATCTGTCAAATAGTGAAAAATAACACGACGCTGTAGACATTGCGGCCAAAAAATAACCCGACTCTTAAGGGTTTAATGTTCATACAAGCTGTGAATTTTTCAAAGAATAATATTTTGGTCACAGAAATGTAAAAATATGATTAACGCGAAATTTTAAAAACGTTTTTTGAAAGAAAAAAAAAATTAAGTTTTAATATGAGTTATTCTTTAAATATTATATACACATTTTGTATCATTTGTTACTCTGTTTAACTTTTTTAAAAAGTTCTTACTACTGAGAGCAGATTCTTTATTCTTGTGACTAGGAGTGGATGCATGCCTGCTAATGTCATTTGAGCCACTAGCTGCACA
>JAUZNK010008686.1:13569-24555 GCA_035046665.1 Euphysa ruthae
CTGAGAGCAGATTCTTTATTCTTGTGACTAGGAGTGGATGCATGCCTGCTAATGTCATTTGAGCCACTAGCTGCACAAAAAAATTCAAGTTGCATGTTGTGCAGCAAAATTTATGCAGGTAGTCGGGAACTGTTTGTGGGCATTTAACTATGAAAGCAAAAAGTTTTTGAAAGTCGTAACTTGTTTTGTATCTTTTCGACATGTTTTACTTATCATTTTTATTGTTTTGGATTTTAAAATAATTGTCAAAATAATTTTAAATTCCACACTTACATTAAAAGGCTCTCCTCTGCATACATTAAAACAACCCCTAAATATATTGTAACATTATTTAAAAGATGTCTTTTTAAACTGTAGAAAATTAGGTAAGACAATTATTAATTCCTATTAAATAGTAAATTTTCTCCTTCAAATTTATTGGCAAAATGGGAGTTTCAATATCAAAACAGGAAAGTGGGAGATAATACTTCAAGATGGATAGTCTCCTTTTCAAAACAGGAGAGTTGGAACATACGTTATATTTAAATTTCTTGGCTTATGAATATATATTTATTTTAATTATGACCTGTGGCAACCATACATCGTGTTGTGAAGTATGTGTAATATGGTGTGAAAAAGTTTAATAAGACTAGAAAAGCCTGCTATGCAGAAAACAATATTTAATATCAATAACTTGGAGATGATATTTGAATTTTTTTTTCTGTTACTTAGCAAAGTGTTGCAATTTTTGGTTCAAATATAGAGGATCAAAAGTTTTTAACTGCATATCGGATCCTGCTATGTCAACTTTTAGTCAAAAATTTGAAACGGCGTTATCTAAAGATGCTTCACTTGATTTATTTTAAATTTTTGAAAGGCTTATGTCCTGAGAGTGTCATTTATCAAAGCAAATTCTGTTTATAGATGCATGCACAACTCAAAAATAAAAAAATTTGCCTATAACCAATAGATGGAGAAACTTTCATGAATGAATCTACCTAACATTATTATATTACTTTGAAAAGATGAAATATCTAAAAACTAGGCTATTTGAAAGAAGTTAGTTTCATACTGGGTGTTTTTTATAGTTTTTCAAGGATGTAATCAGTTAAAAAATTAACAGCCCTGTTTGATTGTTGTATTGTTGTATCGCTACATTTGGTTTCCCTTTTCGAAATTCCAGTTTTAGGTTGTTTTAAATGTAAAAGATTATTTTAAGTTTATATTTTATTTGGATTAAATTACACCACCCAAACTAAATAAAGCCAGAATTTTATTGGAAAACCTTTTGTTGAAGTGATTCAAAGCTACTGCAATGTTATCATAGTTGTAAAAACACCCTAAGTTATCCTTAATAAATTATCTTTTTAACACGCAATAGTTATTAAACAAGCTTCTTTCTAAGTATAAAAATATCATTTTAGTGAAGCTCACTTTTTTTTGTTTTTAAAATTTAAGCATTTAGAAGAAATTTGAACCTTAGAAAACACCCTCATAGCTGTTTAATTATATGATCACATCTAGCCTTGCTTATAGTTTAAAAAAAATTTTTTATATGATCAACCAAGATTTTATTGCATTCCAAAACATTATAAAATGATATTTTTAAGAATGTTTACATACCCACTATCGGCTGATATTCCGCAATATTGTTGATGTTAGATAAAATTCATTTTGTTGCAATTTTATGTTTAGATTAAAAGTTTTTAAAGATGGAAGCAGTTCAAAGATTAGTTCGTTCATTAAGAACAGCACGATCATATGATCTTCCTAAAGGTAAGTGATTCAATTTCTTATCCTTCTAAAAAAGCTTATGGACCATCTTAGTTTATAATTTAAAAAATAATTTTAGGAAACATTTTAGTGCTCAAACGTTTTCTTAAGAAAATTTTCAGCTTGATGATATAATTTCTTCAGAGAGTTTTTTAAGGCGTTTAAAATAAAAGTATTGGCAATTTTTGAAAAAAAAACGTACTTTAAATGAACAAGCATTAAGCAGCTATTGAACCCAATTTATGTAGAATAAGTACAATATTGAAAAAATGGCCTAAATTTTGTTATTTTTTATGATGAATAATAAATTATCAATATTGTGAATGATCAGGATGAAAATGCTGGAAATTATTATCTGTTGAAATTTATTTAATTTGAATAATTCAAAATGCAAGAATATTTTTTTAGATGAAAAAGGTGCATATTTTATGCTGCTGTCAACAATTATGCAAAAACAACACAGGCAAGTTTTATTATTAAACCTCACTTAATCATTTCCCACATTAATCACAAGTCACATTGCTCAAAATGCAAACTTTTTTCTAGCAAAAAATAATTTTGTTATCATTATTTCATCTAAATATTTTTCGTTGTTTTCCTAAAGCCTTAATTTATTCAATTAACTTTTTCCCCAAAACTTTATGAAACTAATTTCTTTCCGAGACATTTGTTTCTGTTGTTAGATATACAGCAAATAGTAAACAGTAAATAGTTATCGTTTTTGAGTTTATGTTTTTAAGCCGACAATTTTTCAAGTTGCTTATTATCAATTAGGTGCTTTCCATCTGTTAAAAGCATAATTTTTTAGTGCTGTGTGCAAACATATATCATGCCATTTTCCTACTGAAAATGATACTTTTGACTTTTTATCATAATCTTTTTTCTTTTTCTTTTTTTTATATATAATAATATGAAATTAGAATTAGATGAACGCATGTTAATTAACTAAATATAATATAACTGTTAGCAAATACGGCTTGTTTTATACCACGGCTTAAGTCCTACTTGGAAGTCAGAGTTATTAGGTACAGCATTAATGCTGTACCTAATAAGTTACCGTCATACAGCTTTATATTGAGTTTTTTCCAAGGCTATATACCTATGAAGAGCATAAACTTTTAGATTATAAATTTTTAGAAAGAGATTTAGGAATAAATAACTGATAAATTCAGGTTTAAGGTTATTTAAGGACTTCAATCATTTGTGCATTAGTTTGCAAGCAAATGCTGCTTAAATGAAGATTTGGGCTATTTTAAATAACTGAAAAGTTAGGAAGAGTTTATGCGTCTTGTTTATCAGGCCCGTGTTAAGGAGAAAATGTAGCAGTATTGTACGGTAATGTGCGGTAATGTACGGTAATGTGCGGTAATGTACGGTAATGTGCGGTAATGTACGGTAATGTGCGGTAATGTGTGGTAATGTGCGGTAATGTGCGGTAATAAAATAAATATTTTTCATTAAACTCTTTTTTTACTACTCATATAATTATTTTTGATGCTTTTTTTTATCTTGTTGAATACTTTTTTATCTTGTTGAATACTTTTTTATCTTGTTGAATACTTAATTCTATTTATATGCTTCACCACAGATAAAGATCATAAATTTATCCATGTTTTTCTCCTTAGTTGTGATGTCACATTAACATTGTTTTGTTTTTATTTCCAGAGTGAGAGAATTTTTTTTTGTTGACAAATGCCTGTGGAAGAGGTGTAAACTATTTTTTTAAATTTTTAGGAATCATCAACTTAAGAAATTCCTGGAGCATTTTTTCAGTTTTTGCTTCAGAGTATATATGAATGCTAGTTGATTTTGAATAAAAAAGATCTATATGGCTCTTGACAATTAAAAAGCCATATTAGTACCAATGAAAGAAATTTTCTGGATAATCTATGACATGAAATTAAATAAATATATTCTTGTTATGTTTAAGTATGTGTTTAAGTTTTATAAAATATTATTAATAAAATCAGCATGAAGATTTGATTTCGCTTCCTATCCAAATTTCTCAATGTTTGTAAAGTTCTAAATTGTTTTGCTCATAAGTACAGCTTTATTTTAATGTTATCATTTGGAAACTTGATTAATCACCATGTGAAAATATTTTCAAAGAGTAGATTTTATCACAAGTGTGTTATAAGGTGTTTTAATAAGTTTTGGGATGTGGGGAATTTTTTACTGCATTCGTTACACTTATATGGTTTTTCTCCTGTATGTATTCGCATGTGTATTTTTAAATTACTTGACGTTGAAAATGCTTTTTTACATCTTAGACACGTGAATGGTCTTTCTTTTGTGTGTGTTCGCATGTGTACTTTTAACGTACTAGACTCTGAAAATGATTTAGCACACTTTAAACAGGTGAATGGCTTTTCTCCACTGTGTGCTCGCACGTGGCGATATAAACTGCTAGACTGTGAATATGTTCTGCTGCACAAATTACATATAAATGGTTTTTCTCCTGTATGTTTTCGCATGTGTCTTTGTAAAGTACTAAGTGATGAAAATACTTTGTCACATTTTAGACACGTAAAAGTTTTTATTTTTTTTTGTGTTTGTATGTGGTGATCTAACTGATAAACAATGTTCAATCCTTCATTATATGAATTAAATTTAAATTTTTTGCTGTTTGCATTGACTCTTGCAGGTATTTCCAATTGTAAATTGTCATTGATTTTGACCTTCTTTTGATGTTCAATTTTAACACGCTCTGTATTTTGATTTTTTTTACATTCCAAATTGAGCATGAAAATATCAATTGGTTCACTAAGAGTTTTCAGATCCTTGATGTGATTTAGACAAGTAGCCACTTCACATAATTCATTTTTCTTTTTTTCTTCAAAATCTTCTGTCTTCACTGCCACAGCATCCATCTTAAAAATGTCATAGTTTTAACCAAAACTTTTATATCATTTAAAGTATTTTAATAGTTACTGTTATTATGATTAATTAATTTTTGTTTGGTTGTTAAGATGTATAATTAATTAAATTATTGTCAAATAATTAATCTTGTCTAATCAACATTTTTCCATGTTTTAAATAAATCAGTATTGCTCAAAGTATCAGCTTTTTTTCTAACAAAGAAATAATGTTTCAACTATTATTTCCTTAAAAGATTTTTTAAACCAATCACCACTGTTTTCAATTAAGCCTAATTTTAAAATTTAATTTGTTAAGCCACTTTTTTTTTCAAGAAAATTTTTATTACTGTTTTCAAATAAAAATTGCTTAGATATGATTTTAAAGTTTGTTTTGAAACTGTCTAAGAATTTTTTCATTAAATTGAAGGTTTAATTTTTATCAATGATTTCTATCTTTCATGAACTATAATTTTTAAAAACTGGGTCCAGTAATATGTATGATCCCTCTTTTTTCACTGGAAATAATGTTTTTGACTTTCCAGATTAGAATTAGAAGATTGTTGATTGATTGACATCGTAGTTTATGATGCTTGAATTACATTTAACTGTTGAAATATTAAAAAAAAAAAATTTGTGTAAAATTTCTAGGTATGAGTTGATAGCTGACATAACCAATGTGTAGTTTTACTATATTTTCTTATATTTCGTAGATACATAAAAAATATATCCATAAAATGTTTACTTTTTAAATTAGGCACAAAACACCTTTAAAACTAGGTTATGAGTGGAATCTAACATAAAAATATCTTAGATTAGGATCATTTTTTAATTAAATATTTTTCACCATTCATGGTTTTTTAGAACATTTATCGAACTTTTGGAGACAGGAAAGAGTTTTGACGTAAACTTTGCTTCAGGAAAGAGTAAAAGAACATTACTCCATATGGCTGCCAAGTAAGTAGATAACCTTTAAAACCTTCTTTTATATCTGGAGGTTTGTAAACTTTTAAAACATTTTTCTGGAGTTGTTTCAAATTGTTAAGACAGATATCTGCTTTTGAAAATTCAAGAAGCTTTGCAATGAGAAACTATTTCTATACTCCTTTAAATTATTTATCATTTATGTCTGGATTTGTGAACTCTTTGTGAACATGCAATCAGTTAAATTAGATACCCTTAAAAGCATACATTTTTTTCTGGAAGATTAGAACCTTTTAAATACACAACTTCCCTAGAAAAGTAAGAACATTTAAAACCAGAATCTGTGGAGTGCAGGGTTGCCACTGCTATTGTTAGACTGGTTTTTAGTCCCACTTTATTGATGATTAAAGAGTGCGAAGTTGAGTTAAGATCTCTAAAACTTAGATGGTTGGGATGGAAGTTTCACTATTTTATATGCCTGGTCAGGACAGAAGCTAGAAATTTTTTTTTAAAGTATTTAGAAAAGGATTTTAAATTTTGATTAGGTAAAGAGACATAACTTCATCTATAATACCCTGGTTTACACAGTGCTGGTATCTAATCCATTATAAATAATAGCAGTATTACTGTTCAAAACTGAAATTTGTTAGTTTAAAAATGCTTCAGCATATATATAATACAAATTGAATTTTTCTCCATCTTTAGATATTTAATTTCCTTGACCTTCAATATAAAAATGCTAGCTTCTTAGTTTTGTTACCTCTCAGGGTTGAGACATATTATTCAGAACGTAATCTTTATTTTTTACTAGTGTTGGTGAGTATGAGTGTTTGTGGCATTTACTTAAAAAGGGAGCACTACCAAATGTAAAAGACAGGCAGGGAATTACACCTCTTCAAGTTGCTTCTAGGAATGGGTAGATATTTTTATTTGATTTAATTGAAACTGAAAAATCTTATCTACTCCACTTGGTAATTTCACATAAAACACTATGACTATATAAGGTTAACCTTATATAATACAATCTTAAGAAATTTAAATGCACTTTTATTAGTCGCATTTAAGAGAAATCTAAAAGTTCTGAAACCTTAAAGCTAATGTGAATTTTGCGAACAAAAAGCTACCAATTTCCATAAGTTTATACCAAAGGAAAGTTTCAAATTTAACTATTTAATTCATGAAGAAATGTAAATAATGATAATGATCATTGTAATTTTGCTTTATTTTTATTTGAAGCATAGAATAACTTTTTTTGAAAAGTAACAAAGTGTGATTTGCATAGTTTCAAACAAAACTTGAAATTATAAATTTCTCTGCTAATGAAATTTGATTCCAAAAAGTTTCTGTTACCTCATGAAAGTTACCGCTCATATGGCCTGATATGTCGCATTTTTGGGTCTTTTTCTAACAGGCCGGTTATTAATAATGGAATAAAACAAATAAATGAACGAGCGTCAATCTTTTTTTACTTTATTTGTATAAAATAGCACATATATCTATCACAAAACTGACTTTTAAATATTAATTTACTTCAAAATGGCTGATTCTGGTTGCTTTTAGTAAATAAATTTACTGTTAACCTATGTCTAGTACGATATTGGCCAGAAAAAACAAATGCTTCACTGCACTAAAAAAGGGTGTTGGTATTGGTTAGGGATGTTTGCCAAATTAAGGCAATAAAAAACAAAGATAAAAAGCATAAATGCAAAATAATTGTTGTCAATAACTTAAACTTTTATCTCCCACTTTTCAGAATGTCCACATACCCAGAGTCATGTCTAGGTGTGTTTTTGTCCAGATTTGTTTTGACACCTGTTAACCAGTGGAGCACAAAAAATTGGCTAAAATGTTAAAATTTATGAATGTTTTCATAAGATATTTTTGAGTTTTATACTCAGTCAAGAAGTAACAATTTCAGGTTAACTTTCTATCTGAAGTTAATTAATTAAAACAGAATTTGTCACAATGTCAGGGTAAATCAATGATTTTAAATTTTTATGCTCCCAAACTCAAGTAAAACAAGTGGATATGACACTGATACCACCAATAACATTAATTAGCACAATAAGCCATATTAAAACTGCATGATTGTCAATGATCAGCCAATTCAAACTTTTTTTTGTTCTCTGTCTTGATTTAACAGAAACTACTTCATTTTTTCTGACACTATCGGATGCTTTATTTTGTCTGTTGTTAAGATATTAACAATAATTCTTGATGCAAACTTTCGACCCCAGTCAACATGTTCCAAACATGTGAGTGTCTTGTAGGGTGCATATTATTGAATAATTTTTTTGTCAGTAAAGTCAAGAATGGAAAATAAAATAAAAACAAATTCAGCAAGGCTTGAAGAAGGAACAGTTAAGCCGCCGCATGACAAAAAATTCAGATAATTATTTGATGAATGATCTTCATTTTCTCTTAGCAACACATTTTGATAAAAGCTACATTTAGTACGTTTTCTTAACTTTCTGGCAACATACCCAGCTGTGGTGTAAGCCACCTCTTCACCATCACTACATAATTTAATTTTTAGAATATCTGATTCATACACATTTAATTCTGCACATATAATTTGTCTTTATTAAAGCAACTATCAGCAGCTGGTGGTTCGTCCCAAAAGTTTATATTTTTTTGTAATAATGATTTAAAGGGTAAAATTCTTTCTGAATTGATGACTTACCAAAAAATTACCTCCATTCATTTGCCTATACTGAGAAAAGCGGTTTTCTAATGGATCGCTTTGCAGTCGCCGTGTTAACACATATTCATAACCGTCTGATAAAAGTTCATCAATGAGCATGGATTGAGCTGTCAATGTTAACCATTTAAAAAATTCTCAATAAAAATCCAACAGCATTACTCAACTTGTTTGGATTAAAGCGCTGGTTGGAATTAGCAATGGTCCACCACGTCAATATTAGTTTTTAAAATGACGATACGTCTATTCTTTCTGGCATGTAACTTTGACATGTAGCAATAGTTGTCTCGTGGAAAATGGCTATCACTAACCGAACGTTCTGTTTATTATTTCCAGGATGTAAAGATTTGTATGTTTATTTATGAGCTTTTTTTAAATTTGCAGATAGGTGTTGATCTTTGTCATATAAACTGTGAAGGTCGCGCCACGAAATAAAACCTGCTGGTGTCAGCAAATGTAAAGTTAAATTCAGGAAAAACAAAAATTTTCCTGTTTAATAAATTGCTCCTGATATTTTTAATGAAGTGTACTGTGTCAAAGAACAAATAACTTTTACTTTTGAGTCCTGGATATTTGATAAAAACAGATTCTGTATTTCCATATATATCGAGCAGCTCATTAAATGCATTTACATTTGCAGAATGATTTTCCGTGAAAATTCCTCTGATGTTGAATCCCAATTTAAAGAGGTTTGTTATTGAATTGGATATTTTGTTTTCAAGCCATTTCCCACTGATTGATTTCTCTGGGGAAGCCTTTATAACCAGTGGTATGCTCTTCTTTAATCTGAAAATCATCAATACAACGATACCTTTGAACAAATCACCTGATTCATCCGCACCGACATAAATTCCACCACTATATTGTGCACACTTTTTATGTACATTTCATCAATCATTAGCAGATATTTCATCTATAAATAAAAGAAACTTGCGGTTAACAAAAAAAAACTCATATACAATCAATATTTAGGAGATGGAAATGTCCTCCTTTAAGGAACTGATAGCAAGTGCACCATATCAAGATTATGATGTGGTTCCAAAAAAAATTGAATGTGTTGGGCTTGTGCAAAAACGTTTGGGATCTCAACTTCGCAAAAAAATCAAATAATACAAAACTAAATATAAAAATAAACCAAAACACCATTATCAGGAAAAGGGTTAACTCACAGAAAAAATTATCAATTCCATGGAAAATTTTTATTGTATAGCAATTAGAAACAATAAAAGCAGTTTGTATTCCATGGAAAAAGCAGTAGGTACGATATTGTGGCAGTGCACCGACTACGATGACAAATAATATCACCACCAGTTTTGCCCTCGTATCGCAAGTAGTTGGTGTAAATTTCAAAAGGACAAAAGAACTGGCAAAATAACGCATAAAAATGCATTCCAATGTGGATCAATACAGCCGTCAAGCCAATTTTTGAAAGTTTATTATCCAATTCATTATTGAGCAAAGTGTTTATATACAAAAAATTGAAACGAATCGCTGACTAACGTTATTTGGTTTAAATTTCCCAAAACTGTATTTTGTGCATCGCTCAATACTAAAACTTGGAGTTAATTCAGCAGTATTTGACTATACTGAAGGTTTTTGAAAAAAAATATTTGTTTTTACAAGATAGATAGCAATTCCTATAAAAATTTATAAAATTAATACTTTTTGTTGTTTTTTTTCTATAATATCTACCTTATGGGTGCACTGATATTTTAATTCTAATCTATCGTTTGCTATGTAAACATTATAAGACCGCATATACACGTGGATAAATAAGGCAAACTGGTGTTAGTTAAACTGAATACAGATAATTAAATAAACAATATATAAATTGGAGACATTATGTGATAATATGAAATACTTTTGTTTACCAATAGATATTAGGTATGACACCTAAAATTAGAGAATATTAAGAATTAAAGAATATTAAGGCCTATCAGGAAAATTTTGAAATTGCTCATCTTTTTTTAGCGGAAAAATTATAACTGCCTTTATCTAATGTTTTTGCTGCTGTCAGTGAATTCACACCACCTTGCTGCAGTTTTTTCAAAAGAGATAATGATGGTAAAGGTAACTTTTCAAGTAGTATTCTGTAAGCCTGCGCAAATGTATATCACAGAAGAAGAGAATATCGAATAATTTCAGATGAATAGGATGGACGACCTTTGAGATTGTAGTATTGTTTTTTTTTGAAGTTCATCTGATTTTGTGTAACAATGTTCTTAAGAAACGGTTTTGATGTAAGGAGGAAAGTTTTCCAGCATACTTAATTTGCGGAGTGTGGCATTATGTCCTTTTGTAAACCAGGATGGTAATGGCATAGGATTTTCATTGCAAAGCAGCTGTATGTGCATATCTTTATCAGTTTTGGTGGATTGACTAATTGATGGAAAACTAGTGACTAAGTAAAAACCTAACTTGTAAAATACCACAGAGTCTGGATTTGTTGTACTCTGGAATCCACTGGGAAAATTTCTGTCAGATATTTCCCAAAAACCATTAATAGTATCCCTGTCTTTAAAATCCTATAACTGATTTTCTTGGATAGTTCTCTGTTTGGGTTCCTTTCTTGGTGGTGCAGATGGTTAACGCAAAGTTGATGGTCGTTTCAGAGTTTTGCTTGAGTGTATTGTAGGAAGAGAAAGAAATTGTGCAGGTTGGACCTCCTGGAACCAGGCCAAAACCATTGCCAAGGACAGGGATGTGTGGAGGGAACAAGTTGAAGCCTTATGTGCCACCTGGCACGAAGTGGAT
>JAUZNK010008697.1:0-24554 GCA_035046665.1 Euphysa ruthae
ATTTAGCAGAAGAATTTACGATATATAAACTAACATTAATCTATTATAAACTACCTGTCAAAAATCTCCAGACCAATAAAACGAACCTCTACTGGTAAATTTAATTTTTTACAAATGTTGAAGACCAGCTCTAAACATAAATAAATTTTAAAATAATAATAATAATAATAAAAAAAAGAGAAAAAAAAAAAAAAGAAAGGAAATAAGGGCCATGATGCTGAAAAGAAAAAAAATTGTACTTTATTTTGTATGAGGTAAATTACTCTACATATCACAACATTGCTTATTTTAAAGAAGAAAAGAATTAATAAAACAGTAGAGTTCCTAAAAAATAACGAAAACATAAATCATATTATGTTACAAGAAACAATCAATCAATTTTTAAAATATATGTTTCATCTTACAAAGTCTAAACGTTGTAAGGTTCATCAAAAACGCTACAGAAAAAAAAAAAAAAAAAAGAAAGAAAGTACCGTCTAGACTGATTAAGTCAGTAAAATTAAAATATTTTTGAATAATATTTTGAATTTTTTTCTATTCGGAAAACAGTAATTTTTTTTTTCTCTAAATAAGTTAAGCAAATTTAAGATTTCGACTCAAACGCAACCTAAAAATTAAATAAAAATCTAATATTTGAATTGCAGGTCCCAGACTGTTCAAGATTTTAATTGCAGGTCTCAGACTGTCCAATATCGAAAAAAAATGGTAACTTGAAATGAGAGGAGAGCGTTTTTTTTTTTGGTTTTCAAAGTGATAAACAATTATGATTATCAGTTAAAAACCAAAAAAAAAAAAAAAAATAAAATAAAATAAAAAAATGAAAACCTACCCGAAGCTTGAGAGCTTTTAAATGAACCATCATTCTTTGTAGTTTGATCAACTACCTGTTGGCTCTTTTCAACGAGAGTTTTCAAACTATCTTCTAACAAATCATTGCTGGCGTGCTTATCTGCTGCACTAAAGCAAGGGTCAACTGATGATACTGCAAATATTTTTGACACATCAGTTGATGTCATTTCAAGCCATTATTTTGTTACGTCGTAAATGTATGTTATGTATACTGAAAATGAGATCAACAGTCACATTGATTGGTGAAAAAAGCTTCCCTTTTATTTTTAAAATCCAAAACCCTTGTGATGCAATTTTCGAGAAAACAATACAGAAATAAATCTTAGATAAAGACTCTGAGAACAAAAATTTTTGAAGATGCTAAAAACAAAATATTTATGCTCCACCACAAAAAATTATTACAAAATAAAATTTTAAACACAATTTCATTTGTTCCAGTTCCAGGGCGATTCATAACTTTTGCCAACGCCAGTTAAAAAATGTTAAACCTGTTTGTGTGTAAATGACAACAGAAAGTCAAAATGAAGTATGGAAACAATAAATTCAATTCAGACACTTATTTTTCTGATACAACACTCAAGCTCTAAAAAAAACATTATTTCGTTGAATTTTTATGTCATTATGTGATACTTATTAAATGACGATAAAAAAACAACAATAAATAAATAAAAACATCTTAAAAAATTTCATTAAAGCTTAAAAAAATATTAGAAAAAAAAAAGTTTAGCTTTTGAATTTAGGACAGTTTGTCCAAAAAAAGTCTTTAATAATTTTATAGTTTCCAACAAGGGAACATATAAAAATATTTTTTGCGAGATTGGACACACGTTATTAAAAAGTGAAAACAAAAAGCTACGCACTAAACGAACAAAAAATATAAGATCTCTAGAAATAAAAAAAAAAAAAAAAAATTTGGAGAAGAGGATATTTTAAAACTCTTTGCAAATTCTTTACAACTATTTATCCAATTATTATCATCTTTTTAATCTCTACCTCTATGTGGAAAAAAAAAACCATGGTGAAATACCAAAAAAAAATTTTGAGAACAAAATAAGAAATTGATACCATTAATAGAGTATATTTTTACAACACTAAATCATCAAAACAAAATGGGCTCTATTGTTCGAGGAAA
Organism: Euphysa ruthae; assembly: GCA_035046665.1. Taxonomy (NCBI): domain Eukaryota; kingdom Metazoa; phylum Cnidaria; class Hydrozoa; order Anthoathecata; family Corymorphidae; genus Euphysa; species Euphysa ruthae. The sequence goes on from JAUZNK010008697.1 coordinate 1,982, forward strand.
GTAAACACTCAGAAGAAGGTTACTAACAATGATTTTATGCATGTATAAACTGAATTTGATTCTGATATTGAAGAAGAAGAGGAAAATGAAGCTGATGAAGCGCTTGTAAATCTTTTACCTGGTGGAAACGATGACATAAATATTTCATAACACAAGAATAGATATTTTCAACATTTTACCAAAAGTACTGGCACATTACAAAGTGAAACATGAAAACGTAACGACCCCAAAATCTAAATCGAAAGTGAGAGGCAAAAGATGCTTAAACCCTTTTAAAAATTCAAACTTTCAATAATTAGGAGTATGAAAGGCTTTCTGGTAGATTTTTTCCATGTAAAATTGTAGTACCAGATCACGCAAATTAGCTCAAAATCAAAGTGCATGTAGAGTTTGTTGTCCTGCACAAAACGAGAATTTTCCAGAAGGCAAGGCGATAAAAAGCGAAAAATAACCAGCAAGCGCAGCAGCTATGAGTGTGAGGCCTGCGATGTTGCATTATGTATTGGTGATTGTTTTGGACTATATCATACAAACAAGAGCTATGCAGATATCTACATAGATTACAAAGATTAATTATTTGAACACTTTTATTGCAACATTAACACAAACTATCATTTTCTGTTGTTTATTTTATTTTTTAAAGAAAGCATGGTTTTGTTTCATTAACAAAATTTAAGTCTTTCTCACACCCTTAAGTCTTTCTCACACTCTCTAAGTCTTTCTTACACCCTCTAAAAATATAAAAAATAACTACAATATCATTTCTGGAAGCTTTTATCCAAGAAAAAATGATTTTTTTCAAATCAGCTATTGAAAATTCTAATTAACTCTGCAGGGGTTCTCTCTATATTTATTTTTCAAAAATTCTTTTTTATGTATGCTTCAGCTTCTTCTAGAAGTCAAAATATTCACATTTAAATAAAATAAGCACTTTTAGCTTTTTTTTTATTATTAAAAAACACCATTTTCCACAGGGAATGTAAACTAAAAATAAGCTCCCCCAGCACGAGGGTTAAGAGCCAGAAATTTCCTAAACACCAGACTCCTTAAACATGTTCCCACTAAAATCAATTGAAAAATTAGAAAAATCTTATAGACGATTTCATTCAAAAAAAAACCTACCTTAGACTACTTTGGGCTGTTCGAGCCTAGAGACAAAACAGACATCAAAAACATTAGTACATTTCTTCTATGATATTAAATCATCTTACAAAAAAATTATCACAAAAGGTTGTTCTGAAGATATCCATTTTTGAAAAATTGTGTGTTCTGATTGGGCAGGAGTATTTTGGTCATCAGTTGAGAACCACTATTTATGTAAGAAGTTCATTAAAGATCATTTAGAAAAATCGCTTTGAGTCATTATTTATCCGAAAACTTCAAGCAGAAAATTAGAAAAAATAATGAGCGCGTATTGGCATTTAGCAATGACCAGCAGATACACAAACAGCATAAAATTCATAGGACTGCCACAACATGTCCAATGTCTAAAAAATGCAGATGGAAATTTACATCAAACAATTTTCAAGAAAAGTGTAATACACACACCCATGAACCGACACAAGAGTGTGAACTCACAAGTGTCATAGGTGTGACACACATATGATTCGATACTGAGAGTCAACCAATAGGTTTCTTCCCAGATTAATGTCCAGGGAACTGAAGAACTTCAATAACGTTTATAACGCAGACTCATTCCATTTGAAACCTTAACATTGAAGATAACTATTTATCAAACTTTTCTAGTACTTCACTTTATGGAAGTCAACCATACGATTCTTCAGGGTTTTCTTCTAAATCCTCATTAGGCACACACTAAAATGCAATGATTCATTAGTGACACCATAACAAGTAACAGAACACTTTTAGGAACACACCTAAAACTAATGACTCTTCACACACTATAAAGTAATGACTTTTCAGATCAGTAAAAGCCAAAAATACTCGCCATAGAGGCCCACTAAAACATAGGGAACCATTAGAGGGGGTATAAAAAAGTAACGGAACATTCCTTAGGAGAACTCGCCATAGAGGCCCACTAAAACATAAGGAATCATTAGAGTGGGTACATTCCTTAGGGGAACACAGAGGTGTAAATTAATTCTAATAGAGGATGCACACGCCTTTTATAGAATTTACAGACCTCAGCCTTTCATTGTGCCAGCAAGGTTGATTAGAAAGAATGTTAATGAAACTCTATGATATTTTTATTTATGTCTTGCTTATAATTGCTTATTAACTACTCATTAATGCACTAAAATTAATCTATTTTATAACTTATGTCAAAAAAAAAATAATAGAGAGCAAACCCACCATGTATTCAACGAAGCAAACTTGCCCATCCTCGTTCAAAATCATATACTGAAGAGAAAGGAAGCCACGAGTATCCATACGTATAGATAATTTACTCGAGGCTAGCAATGCTTTTGTAGAAGGTTTTAACAAAACTGTTTTGTATCTAAATATACAAATGAACATAATTAGTAAATATTGGTCCAGTTGCAATGTTTATTGGGCTTCAATAAAACAGGCTATTTTAAATTCTATATTCTATATTGATTAAATATCCCAAAAAATAATTCCTTGGGTGAAATATACATCTAGTAGGCCGAATAAAAACAAAGAATATGATATGATAAAAAAGTTTTAATGCAAAAAAAAAAAAATTTTAAGTAAAAATAGAAAATCTTTTAAAAAGTTAATTCTCACTAAATTCATAAAAAATGTTTCTTTCCGTAGTTAAGAGGTCTTGAGAAAACTGCATGTAAAATCAGCATCTGGAAATAACATGTGGAAAAAGCTTGTGGAAACAGCATGTGGAAAAATCATGTGTAAAACGTAAAACGTATAGAAAATTATAAGTGTAGAACTTTATTAGAAATCTTAAAAATAGAGCAAAATTGTTAGATTTTAAAACTAAATCTAAACAATATTTGCAATACCATGATTTTAGCGCAATTCTTTTCTAAAAATTATTGCGCTAAAAACGCATATTTACTTCAGATATAACTGTATTACCACCAAAAATTAATTTATTGTTGTGATGTGTGTAGTGCATGTGTAAAAGTTCATATCGCTCATGACCAGGATTTGAAGTACTTACTATATATTCAATGTATGCGCACAGTTGGATACCACTCACAATCAATGCATAATTTTAAGTAACAAATAATTAGTAATTACCGATTTTATAAATCAAAATTTTTATGGTAAATTCCATCAGTGCTCAGTGCTTGTTGAGATTCAAAAATATTGCACCATGTTTGCTGCAGATTAAGAATATATACCTGCTGCTCTGTGACAGTTAAAATAAACAACTATTATCTGCTTAAAACTAGTTGGAAAAATTTGTGCACAATTATATGTTTTTGAGAAAATTACCTGCTACTCTGTGTCTGTTGACACTCAAATGTTTCTACCACCTCAGAGTCTCGAGGGTAATCAATCTGTAAAACAAATATTATTGCTTTAAAACCGTAATTTTTTGATCACATCGAAAGAGTCAAATATAAAAATAATGCCTCGCTAATCCATTCAGAACTAAATTTACTAACATTGCAATTTGAAGGATGTCCGCTATATTCTGGAATAAAATGCATATTAGTTAGATTTTGGGAAACATTTGGACGAATTGCACCAAAATATCCAATCTCAACAAAAAAATTTTCACAGAGAAGTTTATTGCGAAACATAGAAAGTACTATTTGGTGTCTGTTGCAGGCAGCTCACTTGGCTAGAGGATATTTGATATCCCCGGGTATCAAGTCTTCTAGTGTGTGGTCCAATTATAGGAGGACTAAATTTTTTATTTTATCGCAAGTTCACTGGCGTTAGGATATGCGTCAAGCTGTCAAAATGTTGCTCTATATTACCAACATGTTTAGAGCCTAAATCTAACAACAAAAACTGATTCTCCTTGTTGTGTTTGCTTAAAAAACACACAATTATGACAATTGTGAAAAGTTTGAAAATAAAGGCTAATTTTCTCTACTCCCAAAAACTGGTTGTTTTATTTTCCATACCATATTTATATTCCATACCTACAATTCACTATTCTTATAGATAACCTCCACAAACTAGTCTCTTAAAAGTAATCCTGATAAACTAGTCTTTTTAAGTTGAATTTCCAGGATTTTTGCTAGAAAATATTTTCCCTGGGTAATAATACAAATATTTTCTGTTTTATGGAAGTTTTAATCCTGTTAGTACACACAATATATTGTGAAATATGTACTTACATGCACACACTAAGTGTTGCGGGATATGAACTTATTTGGACACATCAGGTACTGTGAAATATGTATTACATGCACATAACAGGTGCTGTAAAAATACTGTGAAATATGTACTTACATGTACACTACCTGCATTACCATAGGTAGAGATCCTAAAGAATGGTGCTTCAGGTGAGAGGAGTATTTGTATCACTTCAGATGTCATGTCTAATTCTTGAAAGGCATCTCTCAAGCCAGTGCTCTATAAATAAATCAAGATAATAAAAAGCAATGAAATACAAAAAAAGAAAAAAAAAATGTCCAGGCCATTAGAAAAGGAGCTTGGCAGATGGAAATAGAAGTTTTTGGACGTGCGCCACTTTAAACAACAATCATCAGCAAATAACCGTTAAGGCTCAAAATGTGTCTGTGATTCTCTGCAACATTATTTTTCAAATATCTTAAAACCATAATTTTATCATCTAATTAAAAAAATAAAATTAACAGCTTTATTAAAACACTAAATTATGTGTTTTAAGAAAGGTATTCTTCATGTTTTAGGAAAGGTATTCTTCACAAGTTTTTCTAATACTGATAATGGCAGAGATCCAAAGGCTTTGCCAAATTTTTGAGAAAAGATTAATCTTGTGATCCAACACCTCCAACACCCAAATAACAGTTTTTAATGTTAAATTGCGTCTCTTTCTTAAACTAAAAGAAATCATAGTATGCTAAAGAAAAAAAATAGCTTTTTTCCATCTAAAGAAAACTGACTGCAACGTTATCTTTGCAGGTATTTAAAAATGGAAACATACACACATTTCCTGATAATGGAAAAAACTAAAAATTCCTATGATATTAACTACCTTCATGATGATTTTATTGAGAACATCAGCTGAAGAAAAGTTAAAATCAACAATTTCTTCAGGATCACATGTGACAATGCTGCAATCGGTTAATACCCCTCCTTCCTCTGCTAGTCTAGTAGAGAAAAATAGGAAATATAGGTAAAATTTCTCAAAAATATTCTTTGCTCTATGACATTATGATTTTATCATTTTTTTGCTATATATATATATAAAGAAGGTAAAATTACCCATAATCAAATGTCACATCACGTTCATTTAGTCCATGGGGAACATAAAAATTAAGCTTATACTGCCAGAACGATTGACATCTACACAAAGAAGTAAAGTGCCGTTCTTGCTCTATAAGAATAAATTCCTAACCCCCATGGGAAGCATTGCTTATACTGGTGAAACAATCAATCAATCAATTAAACAAAGTCTATTTCACAACAGTAGCAGTCATAGTATAAACAAGTGCTTAGTGACTAACAGATTCTCAAAAATTAATCTAACATTAAAAAATCAGTTTTCATAATTTCTCATATAAAATTTTCTTCTTGGAAAATAAAATTACCCACTTTTGGTCGAGGAACTAAGTCCAGAAAACCAAACTGTAGCAAGAAATATCATGTTTTAACCTCATGCAAAGAATTTGTTTAAAATTTCACGCAAAATATAAATTTTGTAACATTTTACAATAACTTTTTTTTTTAAATTTATCTTAATAAGTTGCCAAAAACTTACCTTTTAACGAAATCTTGGTAAAATTAGGTATCCTAGAGAGCCTGCTGTAAAAGAGCCAGAATTGTTGATGCAAATGCTTAGAAAAATTTAAAGACTCAATTGCTATACTAAATTTTGCTTTAAAAAAAAAACAAGTTAAACAAGGTGATTTCTAGACAATGAGGATTTCCAGCACAGGTTCATATGAAACGATGGCTTCTGTTATCATTCTTGTTTTAGAGAAATCTTAGAGAGATTAAAAGATATTATTTAGAGAAATTAACGAAAATGTGATTTAGTCCTAAAAAAAAATACCTTGAATAGAGTTATTTCAGAAAAGGAGGAATTTCTGGTGCATATCCTAATGACTGATAACCAAGAAACTGGAAAAAAAAAGAAACTGTATTTATAAAACACCCTTAAACGAGATTATTGCTCGGCAACAAGAATTTTCCGTAAATTCCAAAACAGGAGAAATAACGCATGCTTTCTATGATCACTTTGCTTCATAAAAGGATCCATAACAATCTTAAAAAATTGACTAAAGAGGAAAAGATTTCTGGAGCAGTTATGATACCCAGCAAGAAAAAAAAAAAAAAAAAAAAAAAAAACTGTAATTATAATTAACATACTTACAGGATATATCCTGTAAGCGTGGTACGAGAAAAAAATTACTTTCAAAAGTTACGATTTTATTAAAAGTTAATCAACCACTTTTAAACAACACTTTTAAACTCCCTAAAATCTTAATGTCCGGCATCCGAAACATAAAGTTTATTGAGTAAGCTTTCTTGGATTTGACAGCTTCAAAGAAACTAACATGTTTTTATTAAACTGTGTAGAGTTCTGTAAATGGTGCATCCCTTTATTATTGCAAGTCATAACACTTACACCTATATTGCCAGAATCAAAAAAGTTTTGAGATAAAATATCTAGAAAGAGTTTAAGGTAAGTATAAGCTATAGAACAAAATGGAAGTACGGGAAACAAAGATATCAAAATAAATTTACTGGCTTTTACAGAAAAAAAAATTGAATGCTTACAGGAGTTTGAGTGGAGATCCATGACCAGAGTAGCACATCTTTAAAGCAGTTGGAGAATTAACTTCTGCTGATCCAAATATATGCAAGCATTCCTGGCAAAAATAATAACTGAAAGTCAGTTCCAATCACAAACAAAGAAAAAGATTTACTTGATCAAACACTATCAAATATAATTCAATCACCACCACCACACCACCACATGACTACCACCAGCACCTGAAGTTTTACTTAATTGTCTACAACCTTTGACATTTGCAGCCCTTACATAAAACTTAAACATGAGTTCTCTACTGCATTCCCACTGCATTTCTCATGAACTCGATGCTCCCAAGTTAAGCAAAAAATCCACTTCACAAGGCCCCTTTCTAACTTCAAGATCAATATTGGGATATTGACCGTAACATAAAATTTATAGTTATTATTATTACTATATTAGATAGTTATATTATCAAAAAAATATTGATTAAAATAAAAAAAATTTATTGAAATTTTAAGAAATTGCCAAATAAGTTTTAAATAATTTTCCTTACAAATCTTACAACAACGTACACATTTGCTCTCCAATATTGACACTTAATTAACTGATTCATAAATAATTAAAACATGAGCTTTGATTTTGAAAAAAAAAAAAAATAATAAAAATTATGAAAGTTAAAGATTTTATGAAAAAATCTAAAATTATGTTTAAATTAATTTTTATTAATTATTTTTTTATTAATTTAAATTAATTCAAGGCCTGAAATGACCATACTTTTGCACATTTGGGTTCATTATGAAATAAACCAGAGTTTAATATTGACTTTATTTGGCCAGATTCTGACAAGTACCTTATATGGGCCAAAAGAGATCCTTTACCCTCTTCAAACATAAATAATAAAAAAAATTTACTTTTGATTACATCCTATCTGTGGTTTTTAAAAACAATGCAGTAAAAAAAATTACACACACACACACACACACACACACATATATATATATATATATGTATATGTTATATGTATATATGTTATATATGTTGCCAAATTATAAAAAACATTGTATGTAGCGCCACCATACAAAAGGTTTTTCAGGGGCTGCTGCAAGGATTTTTTCTTCAAGAGCAGCCATAAATAACATCGCATAACTTGGCGCCAATTTAGTCCCAATAGCTGTACATCTACTAGTTGCTTAAACACCAGATTATGTTTGAAATTGCTGCTTTGAGGTCTTCTTCATGTGGGATATTAGGATAGAAACCTATCAGTAGTACGTAAAACAAAATCTTCTGGAAGAGAAGGAAGAGCACTCAATTTCCTTAGGAAATCATTAGTGTCCTGTAAATATAAATTAACTTTTTTAGGCAATGGTTTGAGATGATGGTCTAGGAAAGAAGAGATGTTTTCAGTGTAGTAACCAGTGTTAGGAATTACTGGGTGACCAGGACTGTATGTAAACACTTATAGATTTTAAGTAAGAAGTAAAAGCCATTTATGCAGACTAATTAAAGACCAAAATCTCGCAAAAAAAGTACTTTAACTGAGTAATAATTCAGCTGAACAAATAATAATGATATACTCACTAACAGAACATCCAAGTTGATTTTAAATGTGGCACTTTCTTCTATGAACTTATATTCTTGAAATATCGAAGACTGTATAAAAGCACTGGCTTGTAAATATTTACCCTCCTCCACTGTCACTTTTAACCCATTCTCTGATACGAACACTGTAGCTGTCTAAATATATAATCATAGCAGTAAAAAAAAAGGGGATAACAATGCCCTCATAAAAGTGGAGTGACACAAACACCAAGAGACGATAGCAGCCCATGAAAACAGAGTGGTACGCACGCCAAAGGATATGTACGAACAAAGAAGATGACAATAGCTCATTAAAAGAGAGTAATACGAACACTAAATGAAATAAAAATGGTTCATAACAATATGTTACAAATGTAATGCCTTCAGTGAAATCCACTGGAATCGCAAACTCATAGTTATTGTTTTTTTAAACTTTCGTAAGAAAATCTTTGAGGATATTAATGATACCATCATAAAAAATTTTATAGATAACATCAAATGGTAAAACGTTTTCTTACTTCAATTTTAAAAACAATGAGATATAGAGGATCAACCAATTCCTGATTGTTAGTTGGACATTAAAGTCTATGGGTTATAATTTTCATTAGTTCAAAATATCAACATAAGGGGAAAATAAGAAGAAGTAAATAGCAAACACACAATTGATACGTACATCCTTAAAATGGATTGCTTTCAACAAGTTCGATAAGTTTCTGATATTGTCAAGCTTTGCAACGAGAATGTATTCTTCAGGTGTTTCGTTTTGATATGACATTTTTTCATATACACCCTGTATAAAACTTGACATGTGAATCTTACTTGAGCTTAATAATTTGATATATCATCAGGCGATACAACCAGCATACAGATTCAAACATGAATCCTAGTCAAACTAAAAACTGAGAATAAAAATTATCTATGCAAGCCCTTTAAACCTTGCAGTGGGCAAAGATAATATAAAATAGTACACGCTGATATCGATTATATATTATTAAAATATATTATCGATAAAGAGGAAAATTACCTGGTCACCCATTTGATAAGGCCAAAGAATGGAATTAAACAAAATTAAAGTAAATTAAAGTAAATTAAAGTAAATAAACTACTTAGTGACTAAAGAATTCCAGAAAACATATTTATCAGAAAAAAAATGTTCCATTATCAGACAAAATCTCAAAAAATTAGAACTTATAAATTCTTGAGAAATATAAATTTTTATGTTTATACAACAGTTTTATGATTTTTAAAATATATAAAACTTTACAGAACTGATAAATAACTACTGGACAAAAAAAAAAAAAAAATCTAAATCATTAAAAAAATCATATTAATCCTTGTGTAAACTAGAAATCATTGTATTCTAAATTATTGTAAATAAATATATTATACATCTCCATTATAAACTATTTGGCAGAACAAACAAGATAAAAAATTCTTTCAACACCTGGTGGTTATTTACAACAGAATCAGGCTATGAAGACACCAGGCTACAAATAAACACTGCACCTATGTAGAATACTGAAAATTGTAATTTTTAATTATAACCTTTCACCCTTGTGAAAAAAATATATTTTTATACTGTACAACAAAGATTGCATTACAATTATTGGTTCAAAAAAAACTTTTTTTCTAGTCAAAATATTTCTGCTTAAAAAAATGGTTTAAAAATTCAATACCCAGATAAAAAATTTTTATAAAATATTCTTTAGGTTGATATATGGTCGCCTTTCTACAGGTTAATTGTAATATTGTTCTATTTTTTTAAAATAATTGCTCTAAGAATAGCAATCTTTATTAGTCTGACGATAGCAACAATAATTAAAGTTTGGCTAAATTGTTGCTACAAGCTTACACAATGTATATAAACACTTGTAAAAAATTACGAAACATATCCATAGCCAACATGCGAATAGATTGTCATTAGATGAGCTACAGCTTATATTTGATCTCTGAGTAGACTCACGAAAATCTATGACCCACGGTTAAGATATCATGAGTATTTGTGGTTTCTTCTTAATTTTACTTTATTGATTACTTTGTCTGCTTTCATGTTTTTTTCAGTTCCAATTGATGTTGTATTTCTGAATAGAATCTTTGAAAGTGAAGGTTTGAAGCTAAAAGAGAACAATAAACGCATTCTAAATATTTAAAAAAAAAATAATAAAAATTATCAAGAAATGGCATGAGCAAGTTCCTAAGGAACAAATCTAGAAACCTATTTAGCCTAATTAGCTAAATGAACTGCAGAAAGATGTTTAATAAAATCAAATCTTTAATAAAACCTAGTTGGAAAGACTTTTAAAAGATTTTCAGCATAATCAAATCCTTTGACAATTTTTTCAGTTTAATTTTAGTTTAAATTCATTTGAAAGCTCCGCACAATTTCAACATGTTTTAATTAATCATTTCTAAGCCCTAGAAAGGTTAAATTAAATCTATTAATAAAAAATTAGTTAAAATTATTTATGGCAATATCTCTCATTGCTAGACTTATATTAGAGCATGCAACTTCAGCAAGATTTGGCATGCAAGCCCTCTAAAAAAACATAAACATAACATTTGTATGCCATAAGGTCAAAATATATCGTCTTCTGGCTTCACATAAAATTAAAAGAAAGCAGCAATAAACAGATATTAAAAAAAGGTAAATTTTAGGCCTAGTTTAAACGATGTCAAAAATCTAAAACTAAATGAAAGGTTATTAAGAATAGGCATTATTGATATAAACAGACTTAGTAGGACTTTGTCAGCTATTTCTGCTTGCAAAGTTAATTTATTTGAATTGTTTATATTTACCACCACTTTTATTAAATGTTGTGCCATTCAAGCAAGTACTGTCGATCATTAAGTTTTCCAGATGTTGATTAGCAACTTGCGGAAACATTAATTATTAATTAATCTTGAAAAATTAAAACTATGAAAGTTACGATTGAAAGGTTTGAGTGAAAATGAAATACAAACCTATAATTGGTAAAATGTCTTTTAATAAGTTGAGCTTTTCATAACACTGAAACATTAAGAATAAAAAGTAAATTAGAACAAGGAAAACTTATAACAAGCACTCAGTGGAATACCAGACATCCGAATTAGTAAAATATCTAGAAGCCAGAAATAAATGAACAACTATATCTTTAATAAATATTTATATTTATTTATATAAATATTATAAACCTGCTACATAATTGGTAAAAGTGGAGTTTCCTATAGATAAGTACTAAAAAAATAAAATTAATAAAATTTTCTAACATTATACAAAAAATTTTGGAAAAATCAAAGCAAAATTTTTCAAAAGAAATGAAACAATCTAATTTTAGGATCGATTATTCAATCATATCGAATATTCAAAACTTATCTTTTAACATTTAATCAAATCATCATAAACTCAAAACATAATTGGCCGTTTTTCCAGATGTGTAGGCATATTTGGGTCCAATACCAAAAAAGAAAATTCCTTTCAAAAAATAACTTACTCACTTCTGCATAAAACTATTTAAAAACTGATAACCGGCTCCCAACAACAACTAATAAACGGCTCCTAACAAAAACTAATAAACGGCTCCCAACAAAAACTAATAAACGGCTCCTAACAAAAACTAATAAACGGCTCCCAAAAAGGGAAAAAATATGTATGAATTCGTAGAGCGCCCGATAGTCAAGACCAGATACCCAGGATTTTCTGTTTAGAATTATTTATGTAAAATACTGATTTTTCACTATATATTTGAGGTAACTGTAGGCTAAAGCTACTACAGCATAATAGACTTTAGTTGGTAAATATGGAGTTTACATACGTTAACACAAAATAAAAAATTTTCGAATAGAGTTAAAATAAACCAGGGCTGCAATAGATTTTTTAACTGAACCTATACAACAATACTGAGTGGGGTTTTATTGTTTAAATCCATTATTGGGACCTTTAGAAGTAATTTAAAACTTGTTGCCAGTTTATACTTTTTGGGCAACTTTTTTTATATAAAATACCCAAAATTGACCCATTTTTTATCTAAAAATATACATTTTTTGTAAGTATGGGAAATGCTCAAAGTGGGAAATAATTTAAATTTTATAATTTTAATTATATCATGGAAACTATTAATGAGTGTGTGTGTGTGTTCAGAAATGTACTCAAGAACTTCGAAAACAAAAAACAGAAGAGCGAAAATTTTCATTTATCATATCCATCAAAAAACCAAATCAATCGTTATCTAAAACAGAAACAAAAGGAAGAAGCTAGTAGCTCAGATACTACCAATAAAAAAAGTAGACGGTCCTTATCGACAAAGTTTGATTTTAAAAGTAATTGCATTATATGTAGTGAGTTTTATAATGTTGTTCTAGACAAAAAACATCTTCATGAAAAAATATAATTTCATGATTTGTATAAAAAACATAGAGGTATTGAAACAAATATGTACCATTTTATAAGCAAGATCACTGATCATATGAAAAATGAACTGTACGTATTTGCATCACCAGTATTGTTATGTTAACAAAAAAAGCTTCTTCTTTATTCAAAATGATATCAAAAAAAATGAGGATGATAATAATTCATTAAAGCAAGTTGCAAAGAAGATTAAGTCAGAAGTGAAAACACTCCTTATTCCAACAGTGAAAACTTTGAACCCGGAAAAATTGTTTAATGGATGCAGTAGCACACTCTTACAACTTTTGTATACAGTGTCTCCTAACTTTGACAATAGCTTAGCTGCTGCGATGGTAGGAAGTATCATCACAAGTTTAGTTACAAAGAGTCACACACGATTGCAATTGTTACACGGAATCACAGTACGAGAAAAAAAACTAATTGAGCATTTGCATGACTATGGAATTACTTCGGCTTACCAAGAAAGTTGAAGGTTTAAAATATTTGTTGCTGTTGGCAGTGAAAAACAAACAACAACGGATGAGAAATTTAGTTTAGAAGATGGTCGCATTCAGTGCATTGTTGATAACTTCAATGCTGATATACACTTGCAAAATGGTCTGAAACAAACAGATGGCCTTGCAACAATTATAACCCAGCCAACAACAGTTGTTAAAGTAACTCATAAGAAAAAATTCCCACAGTTAAAACAAGAACAGGTAAAATGTGTAAAACTTAAAGACGCAGAAAATTTTCACAGGAAAAAATAACCCACCAATGTCACACGCATTTAGCGACTATGGAGTTTTGCCATTAAAGGTTCTATGTCACAAAGTTGTTATTCTTTTAAAAAGTAAATGTGATGATTTTAAACTTTATAAAGTCTTATGTTAATACTGATGGACTCCCAGACTACAATTGGTTCAATACTCGTGGAGCTCCTGAAGCAGGACTGTCATTAAAACCAATGACGAATGTCCTATTCCAGCCACTAATTGATAAGACACCATCGGACCATCTACAGTACTGACAGCAATGTTAAAGACAGAGAGAATAACGAATGGTGCTGGTCAATTGATAACTATCTACACCCCATATCAGCAACTGTATAGAGTTACACTAGATATTATTTGGTCAGATGTCGATCATTGGAAAGATTTTTACCCATGTGTTAGTGGTATGCATTGGCTTATGAGTTTCGTGGAGTGTGTTGGTGTTTTAATGTCAAACAGTGGTCTCACTCCTTTGTTGAAACCAGCTTTTGCAGTAACAGATGTTGATTGGAAAAAAGTTTCCAATGAACGTACAAGCTTTACGTCTCATTGTAACGGAATTTTTAAGAGATTTGATTGATGAACTTGTTTGTTTTGATGAGCTTGAAGTGAAACTTGAAGAGCTTGAAAAGAAGAGCATTTTGTCAGAGTATTGGATTAAGAACCTCATCAAACCTGTTCTTCTCTTGATGCTGTATCTTCGAGCTGAAAGAGAGGGTGAACTTGCCTTACATCTGTATGAGTGTAAACAAATGATGCCTTATTTCTTTCCAGCACGTCATATACATCATGGAAGGTTTGATTTGTGTTATCTACAAGATATGTCAAAGCTCCCTCCAACTATTCCTAACTAACTACTAAACTAGAAACAATGAAGATATGGGCAGAGAGCCAGCATAGCTGCAGTAAAGTGCTGAAAGAACTTGCAGAGTTAAAAATAAAGAAGATCCAAAAATAATTTACCACAAGGAAGAAGGTAATGGAAGAATTAATAATGATGAAGTAAATTGAATTAAACTTAGAGACGGTTTTAGTTCTTGTATCAATACTTTAGACGCCGAATCAAACGATCCTATTGTGCTTTATAATATATATAGTGGTCAGACTGCGGATAAAAAGGTCACTGTTAACAAATCAGTCGAGATCGGAAAGGATTTGTTGAAAGAGTTGGAACAAAGTTTACTAGAAGGATTTCACTCAACAGTATCAAAGTCTGTTATAACCATGAAAGAAGCAAAGGAAGGTGACAAGAAAAAGGTTGTTGAGGTTTACAATACAGAAATAATATTTTCACATGTAATTTAATTACTTTTGGCCGGCCAAAGTACCTTCAGTGACTTATTCATTTACGAATTATCACCAATTCCAACGTCACTATTTCACGACACCGGAGAAGGCAGATATCCTACATCAAAGTTTGTACTGAAGAACGGCTAAAAATTGAAGTACCTACCTTCAAGGAACATTAGTCCAGATGTTAGATCCAGTAAATGATGGTTGTGCAATGTTACATGCTGCTGCACATTGACATAAGAGAGGAAAAGTTGAAGATCTGCTCAAAGTCATTTCAAAAAAAATTATCCATACCTCATGTGTACTTGATATTTGACAAATACTTTGCTTTCAGTATTAAATGACACCAGATTGGAATGATTGGGTCATTCCGAAGATCACACAACCTTTCCCTTTCTAGCCCACTACCACCTAAAGAAATCAAGCAGAAGAAGGCAAAGACAAAGGTGCAGCTGTTTCAAATAATCGCAGACGAGATTTAACAAACTAATCATAATATCACAATGTGAAATACCAAAAGAAGCTTGTCTTGGAAACCGTACCAAAAGAGAAGACCTGAAAACCACACATGAAGAAGCTGGCGTCATTATTTCAAATCAAGTGGCTGAGGCAATTTCCGATGGCAAAAACAGTGTGAAGGTGATATGTGATGACAGTATTTACTTAATTTTATCATTGTTATTACCATCGAAACTAGAACATTGATCTTTTCATGGAAGGATTTAGCCAAGGTAAAAGTATCATATGCATAAAACAGACCACCAAATTTCACAAAGACCTAATTCCTTCTTTATTTTCGACTCATGCTTTATCAGGATGTGATACAGTACCTATGATGTTTGGAATTGGTAAGAAAAAAGCAATAAATATATCAAAGAAATTATCACAAATTAATCTCGGTCTATCAACAAAACCATCCACCAGCATTGGACCCTTGCAAAGTTACTTAAAAAGTTATCCATAAAGTTGATTGGGTAATATTGTTGGAATGCATGATTATAATATTAATATATAAGGTTGTTTGATTGTTTTCCGATTTTGGTTTTTAGTATGGTTGTGTAAAAGATGAAGAAACTGGTATGTTACAACCAATCATGGTACCCAGTGATACAAAAGCAGTACCTAAAAAAGTTCTTAAAATTAATCGCTACAATTGAACAGGTAAGATAAAACTCTGAAGATGACTTTTGGATAGTATAATCGAAATAATTGTTTATATATATTTTTTTAGAAAATATTTTTAAAATGATAAAGATTCTGGTTATTCTATTCTACTATTCTATCACTTTCAGCACTATATAACATTTACGTTTAAATAAAAGTGAAAAGTAATCATGGTAATCAATATATTTTGCAATAAACCACCATTTGTTGGTGGTGGATATTAGTACATATATTTTTTGGCGGATACTACTTCCTCTCTGGTCTGCAGAATATTTCTATACGTGGAGCTCGACAAGCATATTTCTTTGTTCAACATTTACTTGAACTACGTACTTGTTTAGGGCCCATGGTGGCGCATTTTTAATAGCCATAATATAATTATAAATATTAATATTTTAATATATATATTATATATATTAATGTATATATATATATTATTAATATATTATTAATTATATTATAATTATAAATATGCTAATCCCATTAACTCTTCATCACATCTAACAAATTTTTATATTTATGCATAAAAATAAACTTCACTCTAGAAATGTCAAGTTCAATTCTAGCATCAAATGACAGTACACAAAAAACGTTACACATAGTTAGATCGCAAGGAGATGGTTACTGTATACTCCATTTAACCATCCGATGCATGGAAGCGCTAAAATCACTAGAAACTTTGTCCTTCATGTCAAATACCAAACAACTTTTAGATATGGTAGAGCTAGAGGTCCTGAATAACTTACTACACTATGGTTCTTTCATAAACTTGACAGATGTTGTCAAAGTATCGAGACATGAACAGTTATTCAAATGACACAAATGAAATTTTATTTTAGTTGTCTTGTTTTTATATCTATTGAAAAACCATTACTATACAATTGAATTTTTTTGATACATTTTAGAATTTATTTTGTGATTTTGTTGGGTACCAGTTGATAAAAACTTGTCTGAATAAAAATTTGGACATAAAAAGTATAAAAACAACCGTTTATCTCTTATAGTTGGTCTTTATACGATCTTATCAAAGCGGTGTAGAGAGAGAAATATTAGAAAACTTAGCTATTAATATCAAATTTTATACTAATAAAGTTACTAACAAAATCATAAGTTTCTAGCTTCTTTGTAGCTTTAAATTTAAAGACATGTATATAAATGCTATTATTTTTTTGTGTATTTCAGACAACAGTGATGCTGAGTTAGGATCTGAAAGCAGTAAAGTTGGTACTAGGGAAAAAAGTGAAGATGGTTGTATCAGCTGCTAGCACGGGCACCCCATGTATGTAGACTAGTCCTAGAGTTGTAGCTTTCACTAAGCCTCTACAATTTTCAAAAGAAAACTTAAAAACAATACTAAGTTCAATAGATTATGCAATAAGGATATTTGAACATAAATTTTATGTTGTTATTTAAAACTAGCTGTATACCCGCCAAGATTTGGCTAAATGGTATATCTATGTATCTATGTCTATTTGTTATCATGTTATAACAAACATAAAATAAATTTTGTTGATATTAATTTGAAAGTCATAATTTTAGGAAGTATTACCTTTCTTTAAAATTTATATCTTACAATTCTTAAAATATCTTGTAATTTATTAAAGCAATAACTACTTAAACTGTAGTAAGTCTTTTCTTCGCTTAATTCATTTTGCGTAATAATTTTATGGTTCTATAATTATATTGTTTGAAAATAAATTTTTCAAATAAACCAATCTTTTTCAGAGATTGTTTTAAGATACTATTGTTATGCTATAGCTGTATGCTTGCCCAGATTTGGCTATTAGTATTATTACTTAAAAATCTTTATACAGGATTTAAAAAGTCAGCAAAATAAATTACAATGCTTCTGTTAAACGATATATTATCAAAATTATTTATAATTATTATTTATAAGAAATTATTTACATAAAATGTTCACTTAAAATATTTTTAAAATGTTGATAATCAATTTCTCTCGTAATTAGCGTTGGAAGCTCGTTGTACAGTTTTGCACCACGAAAATAGAAAGAGTTTTTAGCAATGCCTATTTTAAACTTCGGCAGTTTTAATGAAAAGTTTTTGTTTCGTGTTTGCATTGTTTTAAAAACTTGTGTTGAAAATTCGAACATGTGATCTTAAATTGACAAGTGTCTTTAACGATATGTTTGTGAAAACTCTTCACTGAGCACTCATTCCCAATGATTTGACTTTCTCGTCATTCGATAGAAGCAAACTTTGTTAACTACATTTTTGTAAGTTTAGGTTTGGGTTGACTGTACCAAAGTAGGGGTACAAATTGTAGAATCATCGTCTTACAAATCTGATGAGTTATGTTTCAAGTCAAACTGCTCTATATTTTGCCTAAAAGCCTATGTCTGGAGCTCACTTTTTTGTACACTGAATCAAAGTTTAGTTTGAAAGAAAGTGTGATATTGATTATATTACCAAGGTACTTGTATTCTGTTACAAAATTTACTAATGTAGTTTTGCAAGGCAGGTTGGTGGGCTAATTGGTGCATATAGTATTTTAGGATGTGACAGCCTTAAAATGGAGTCTAGAATTAAATAAATACAATTATATAAAAAAACTCAGTTCATTGTAAAAACAACAAAAACAACGCCCATTGTTCATGTACGTTGTTTTTGTTGTTGTTATCCAGATTACCGCACTGTTTAAAAACATCAATCATAAATGATATAATTGTTATAAACCAATGAAAATGCTTGATTAATACATGTTCTGAAACGATGATTCGTTATAACTATCCAATTCAATCAGAGAAATGTGACACTTCATATACATTTAAAGAGTTCATAAATGTAAATAAAATGAACGACTGAAGGCGCTCTGTAAAACTTAATGCATTATTATTTTTTTAACCCAACGGCATTTTTTTGCTTCCAGTCAGCATCAAACAGCACTTGTTTTAAAATATTAAATTTAAGCAGCGACTAAAATATTCTTAAGATTTTCTTTAAATATCAATGTTCATAGGCAGTGTATTAAATAACAATACCATTTGGCAGAGGTTTAAATATTATTAATATCCTTTGAAAATAACTTGAATATCAAAAACATGATTTTTATTAAAATGCTGAGTGCCATAGACAATTTCTTAGAATTTAAATACAAAAATCTATTCACAAACCAATATTTTAGATGACGTCTCTGGCGTTGGAATTGTTCCTAAGAAATCATCACAAATATCACGCAGTCTGTTCTCATTTTCTAAACAAAATAAAAATAGGGACTGTCAAAATGCACAAATTTGTGGTTATAAGTCTTTAAAACAAATAAGCCGTAGTTGTTTTATATATCAATAAAAACAAGTATTGAAATTTTTGTGGCTTAAAATCGTCAAAAAAAAAAAGAAGAAAAAAAAAAGAAAGTTTGCGTGTAACATATTGCTAGCTTAACTCGTCACAATGATCATCAACAGATTTTAATGATTTAATTGAAATGAAAATTTATCAATATCAGTTCCTATTATCTCATTTGACATTGAATTAACAAAACACATTTAATGTAGTTTCCGACAACTCTCAACACGAGGATAAAACAAAGCCAGTACGCTGATAAATGTTACCAACAAAAACGCTATTTCTAAGAGCAATATTACCCCTACTAGTTTATCTGACTATGACATAGTGGTATGCGTTTGTAAAATCATCTGCCAATGACATCGTGGGAAATACTTGTAAAATAAGTAATTACAAAAATAACATAAGGATCCATTTTTAATCACTATCTTTAAACTAAAAATGTTTATTATTGAAACCAAACCAAATATTTCATAACAACAATAACAATAAGTTGAGAGGAGGTAAAATAACTTTTCCAGCTTCTTACCAGATTGAACCAGTTGTCTAATATAAGCCATCAGCCAGTAATGATACTCTTCTGCAGACTCCAGTGAAAGTGCAGAGCACATTTGCATCTGAAACACGCACCGTTAAATTATACACAACTTTAATATACAGTGTTACGATGAGATAAAAAATTGTTGCTTAAAATAGCTTAACTTATGACATTAACATGTCATTTCTCAATTCTTTAGCGTATATCAACAAAATTTAATGCAGCGTATATCAACAAAATTTAATGCAGCGTATATCAATCAAATTTAACGCAGCGTATATCAACAAAATTTAACGCAGCGTATATCAACAAAATTTAACGTAGCGTATATCAACAAAATTTAACGCAGCGTATATCAACAAAATTTAACGCAGCGTATATCAAAAAAATTTAACGCAGCGTATATTAACAAAATTTAACGCAGCGTATATCAACAAAATTTAACGCAGCGTATATCAACAAAATTTAACGCAACGTATATCAACAAAGTTTAACGCAACGTATATCAACAAAGTTTAACGCAGTGTATATCAAAAAAATTTAATCTAGCAAATTTGATAATTATAATATAATTTGATAAATATTCATTATAATTTGATATCGCCTAAATTTACAGCTTTTGTTATAAAAATCAAAGATATATTGCATCTGTGAAGTACAATTATTCTTTAATTCATCAAAAAAAAAACCTTGCATCAATAATCACTGATTTTGGAAATTGAAGCACCATTGTATTTTTATGGTAAGATATTGAATTTTCTAAATGAGGAATAAGATTGACAGAAAAAAAATCTTTTATTTCAAACAACACAATTTTAAACAAATCCTCTATTGAAGATCCTTCCTGAGCAAATTTTTGCCGAAGACAAAGTGCAACATATCTCTAAATACACTCTGTGTAGAAAGGAAGTTAGGGACCATCTACAGTAAGCACCTTGCAAAATGGATGAAATTTGTGGAAAAATAAGAGATACACATTCATCCTTAAAAAAGTATTCTTAAAAATTGTCTTGTAAAAAAAGTTTAAGAGAAGACGATATGGAATTTGCAATTGATATTGACAAAGCGGCTTATATAAAATAATAAGCATGAGTAATTCACTTGTTTCATAAATACACATACTGTTTTCCTAAGTTTCATAACAGCTAAAATCATCTTTCAAAAGTATAATTAAAATAAAATACCTTTTACATGTTAAGCAATAAGTTATCTGTAAAAAAATTTACAGGGTGAGTGAAGCAAACAATATACTCAAAAGATATTGCTACTAGCTAGGATATAGATTATAGACATATTATTTATCAAAAAAATAAGCACTAGATACTTTAATTAGAAATTTAAAATGCAGATACTGTTTATCACAACACAAGAAAAATTTTAATAAACATTTTGAATAAATTGAGTTATTCTTTGCTTCACATAATTGCGGATAATAGTTCAACCAATCAATTCAAACCAAAATAAACCAACAACGTAAATTTCTTTAGAAAAAAAAAAAAATATATAAATTTCCTTCCAGCAATGATACAATCGTTCATGACGATTGCTATAATAACAATGTAATTCAATTTTAAATATTTTTTTCAAGTGATTAAAAAACCCGCAACATGTAGACTTATTTTTGGGTTTATTGAAGACGTTTCTGAAGTGTTTATTTGTGAACATAAAATGGCTGAATTGATGGTGCCGGTTATTTTATGCACATTTTATATCAATTCTTCAACCAGTATCTGCAGTATGATAACCAGTATGAGTAATATCAGTATAATCAGTATGATTATCGACGATCTTGACTGTAAAAGAAAGCTTGAAAATAGTGCAAATAAATAAACAACAAAACAATAACCATGCCACCATTTTTACCACCAATTTAATCTTGAGAAAAAAAGGGCTATAAAAATATCCTATACTGAAATACGGCTGTTTGAAATATTTTAAAAAGAACTGATGTCTAAGATAGTTTCCTAGACTAATAAAGAAAAAAGAACGCAATTTCTGAGATAGTTGCCTAAACTAATATGTAGAAAAGGAAAGAGATACATGGTACTTTATCATCGCTCTTAAAGTTCCCTTCAATATCTGACAAAGGAATACAATCAAGATCGCACTTTAACAAAATATAAATGAAATAGGAAATTTTGTACTGTTTGTATATATTATGTATATATCATTGTCATTAAATATGTAAGTATAAAGACTGGACTGACTCATTTCGTAAATACAATCTAATTAGAAGCTAAGAGCTTGTTAAATCACAATATTAATAATAACAAGTCGGGAATTTCTTAGTGGATTTAATTCAAACAAGATATACCAATTTCATTTCCAGTTTTTTGTTATTATTAAGAGATAATATTTCATTGAGATTTATGTTCAGATTAAGAAAGCGAACAAGTGTATATTTAATTTCATATGGCGGATAAAAAATTCCAAGATTTCAAGTGGATTTACTTTTTCAGGAATCTGAATAACGTGCACATTCGATGTGGATTGAATTTTGAAAGTTAATACATTTGGCGCTAAATTAATTTGTCAAACTGCAGAAATTTACCTATTCTGAGCTGAAAAAAATCTATTTTGTTGATTCGTCATTTTGATCAGAAAATAAGATAAAATTTGAGGTAACATTGTGGTAAATCTACCACAATGTTACCTCATAATAATAATAATAATAATATATAAAAAAAATAATAATAAAAAATAATAATTACATATAATGTATATAATTAATATATAATATATATATACTATAT